>LKTO01001070.1:0-10787 GCA_001399465.1 Hymenoscyphus scutula | reverse complement strand
GACCGCAAGCCTCTCGATCGACATCGATACCCAACGGAGCCACCCTGCATCCCACCTCAAACCACCAAACCACAGAACCGAACTACCTAATACCACAGAGCCCCATCATCCATCCCATCCTATCCCCAAACCTTTCACTCATACATAGACTGGATCGTCCGCCTTTCTTTGCTCAAATCCATCCATCCTCTTGCTCTTGCCTTTCGCCTCGTTTTGTCAACCGCAAGGACCAACGATCTTCACTTCACACATCAACAAGAACTCAAACACCCGAGTCAATCTTTGACCACGCTCCACCAAAACCGACTTCTCTCACAATCCATCAACAACAATCAATAACCTTCATTCTTTGCCCTTCCAAACACAATCTCTCCTTGTAAGTTCTGGTGGATCAGATTGTCCTTCATCCTCCCTCGTCCATGTTCCCCACCTCACCCCTCCATCCTATCACTCCCAAGCTTCTTCACCAGGAACTCATTGCTGATCATCCTTCATAGGGCTGCACATTGTTACAGCTTCAACACCACGAAGCAGTAAGCAACACGACAACACCCTCTCTAACACTCCCAAACAAAGCTGCCCAACCTCACCAACGTCTCCACTTCCTCCAGCATGTCGGCGCCCCTCAGTATCGACACTTCCTTGGACCAGGACCCAACCCTCGAAGCCCTTTTCCGACAACAAGCAGAGATCCAGGCACAGATCAATGCTCAGGTTCAGGCCCGGATGGCCGCCAGTTCCTCCAGTACCTCGGCACCATCCTTTCAACGGTCCCCCATAAACAAAAACTACGGGCAACGTCGAAGTAACAATGTTCACCGGAGCATGTCCAGTACCGGCGCTACCATGGCCCGGCAACACTCTGTAGGACAACTCTTTGGTCCTCTTATCCTGAACTGCCTCTAATGACAACTAGGATCGGAAAGAAGCCCCCATCCACCGAAACAGAACCCTCTCTCAACAGTCCGCACCGGCTCCCTCGATGGCCAGGACCAACTCAAAAGGAGCTTCATCAACACGAAGCGGCAAACTCCCATTCACCCAAAACGGCTCCACCATGCCTCCTCCGTTCCAACCCAGACAGGAGAACCTATCGATAGATGCTTGGATGAAGGACCAATCGCTGAGCGCCTACACTCTGCATCAATCTTCTCACATCCAACGCTCGCCATCTCAACAAAGCTACGGACTGGAACAGGTTCCGGAGCAGGATCTCACCGATCTCACCGTCGGAGAGAATCCACTAGACTTCATCTCACGAACAATGGGTACGCCAACGCTCGCCATTTCTCCCGCATTTTCAACACCTTCATCAGCAACACTCAGTAACAATCACTTTACGAGTGGCTCATTCAACATCCACTCACCATCAACACCGACAACCGAGTCACTCACGACGGCAACAACACTGCCAAGCAACATGAGTCGACAAAACAGTCTGTGTAATGAGTTTGAAAGTATTCAAATGCTGAAGTACAATTCGAGCAGTTCTTTTCCTTCCGATGTCCATTCTTCAGATCATTTCATGTATAATGAAGTCACTCCTTCTTTTGTATCCCAACACCGACGTTCTTCAAGCGAAGAACAGTCCCAACTACTGGTTGGGGCCGGTGGCGTGGGCCATGATTCTCAGTTTTCACTCTCTTTCTCTTCCTCCGAAGATCCTTTTTCATCTTCTACTTGTGGCGCAAAGATGGAGAAATCTCAATCGAGTGAAAGTAATTCTTCCTCGACATCTTCCAATACTCGCAACAAACAACGCTTACTCGCCACATTGGCGTGTAAGCCGTTGATGCCGAAGGGCGACGCAGACACTTGCATGTCTAGATCCAACTCTTCAAAATCAATGAGTCGAGGCGCATCTAAAGATGGGTCGTCGCAAGAAAAGAAGATGGCTATTTCTAATAAGCCGAGTTATCAACGTCCTAAGCATGAACGAGTATATTGTACGCAATGCGAGTCGCACACTGATGGATTTCGCGGTGAGCACGAGTTGCGCAGACATCAAGATCGCGAACACAAACCTTCAGTCAAAAAGTGGATGTGCATTGAACCTTCGGGTTCTGGTCACCCCAAACCCGAGTTGCTCTTGACGAAGTGCAAGGCTTGTATGCAGAAGAAGAAGTATGGCGCTTATTACAATGCGGCCGCGCACCTTCGTCGCGCGCATTTCAAGCCCAAAAAGGGTCGCAGCAAGAGCAGTAAGATTGACGACGCCGAGAAGCGGGGAGGCAAGGCGGGCGGCGATTGGCCTCTCATGTCCGAGTTGAAGCATTGGATGAAGGAGGTCGAGGAGGTGCAGGAGTATCCTCTGTCCATCGAATCACTGCAGGAGGATGAGGATGAGGATGAGGTCGTCGATGCCGAGATGTCGGATGGCGAGAATGTCGAGGGGTACGAGCAAACGAATTACTCGCCGCAAACCATGATGAGCAACAACTTCGACAATCACTTCATCAACAACACCTCGCCACTGCTTGACAATTCCTCGCCGCTCCTTAACAACTTTACGAATATCAATCTTGTCGGCAATGAGATGCTCGACCTCTCTGCCTTCACCTCCCTCAACGGCGTCGAAGCTGGCTGCGGTGGGGACTTTGGACAACAGAATTCCTTCTCCAACTTCTCCAACTCCCTCGCGGGGTTTGGGGGTGAGTTCTTTGATGCTAGTGGTGTCTCTGGTGTCGGTATGAATCAGGGCTTTGAAGAGCAGGTCTTGAGGGGACCTGATTTCAATTTCCCCTCTAATTTTTGAAGGGCAAGAGAAGAGGCTTGGCCTTCTCTCTCTTTTTATTTTTATTTTCTTGTTGATAGTTCTTTTTTTCAGGACATTGATTGATTGTGATCATGTCTCGTTTTTTTCTTCCTCTTTTCTTTCAATTATTCAACTCTTCTTTACTTTTGGGTGTTGGGGTGTTGGGTAAAGTGGAAATGACTTCATGGCTGGTGGTGTATATAAAAATCTTCTTGTCCTTTTTTTCTTTTCCTCTCTTTCTCATTTTCTTTTTGTTGCTATATTATTACACACCTTTTTTTGTAATTTCTATTTGTATTCCGTCCTCATCCTCATGGACGTTGGATCGGTGTCGGAGTTATCGGGCTCTTTTTTTTCAAATGTGTAACGGTTACGGTCACGGTGTTGGGTTGGAAAGGAAATCGGGATATGGATGGATGGATAAAGGCGTTTTTTTGCAAACCTTACTTTTCCTCGCGGAACTAAGAAATAAGGAAACAGCATTTATTTGTTCTTAGGTTTTATATATCTTATGCGCTTTTCTTATAAGGTGATAACGATGGGATGATAAAGATTATAAAGATGAATATAAGGAGAGTGTTTTAGTTTTATATATATTTATTATATTATTATTAACGTATATCTTTATAACTAAGTATAACATATGATTTAGGTGATTTATAGAGATGTGTTAGTATATTTTTTAATAAAATAGAAATTTTTCGATACTAGATAACGTGTTTCACAAGCGAGTCGCCCACTTTTTCAATCTAGTATTATTGCGATGCAAAATACTCAACACTACACATTTTGTTATAACTATAGACACTATCTAGTACTATTCGGAAATGTCGCTATCTTCTACATCTAATATTTCTGCCTGACAAGTACGAGAATTATGCCCCGTTTTGCTACAAAGGCTACAGTGCCTGTCTGCGCGAACTCTCTTCCTAGACTCTCCACCTTGTTTCTGGTCGCTAGTTTCCTTAGAAGTAATTAAATTAGCTACCTTGCCTACTGTTAATGTCTCTTAACCCTTAATATACTTCCTCTTACGACTTTTACGCTTAGTTGTAGCCTTAGTTATCTCACGTTACCTGCGAATATGATGAATGGTGAGTTTGCCCATCCTGTTACGTTGACTCTCTAAATAACTATAACCCACTCACGATTGCCTGGCTGAACTTGCTTTCGCTTCCCACGCGTTTCTGAGCTTGTAACAACTAGTTAGGACGAAATAACCCCCATCATAAAGCCACTTTCGTCAAAGTTGTAGATATCCTCCTCTTGAATACCATATTTCTCTTTAACAGACTGTATAAGCGGGAACCATGGGCCAATAACTCGCGGATCCTTAGTCAAAGCTCGCTGAAAATCATAAGAACGACTCTATTGAGTTTTAAGCTCAGGTGTACGTTTAATAAAGTTGTCCGGCCAGTTCTTGCCCACAGGCTCTCCGTCGCGCTCTCTTAGTAGATTGTTGGCTATATCTCGTACTATATTCCTTGTAGGCGAAAACCCTCGCGAATCCAACTCTAATATATATCTAACTATTATATCCTCCTCTAGCTTCGTAAGTTTTTTCGAATTAGGCTAGCAATCGCGTCGTGGAGGCTTTCCGGCGCGTCGATCGGAGAGAGTCTTTCGAGGAACCTAGTAAATATTTACAGCGCTTCGTTCGGTTAATAGCGCGTTGTTTTCGAGTGCTTGGGTCGCTAAAATGATGCTGGCTTCTTGAGAAGGTAATTGAATGTTGTGGTGTTGAGCCATTGTGATTTAAAGGTAGTAGATGGTACGCGACTAGGAAAGTGGGCGACTCGCTTGGGTGGGCGACTCGCTTGTGAAACACGTTATATATATATATTCTATATAAGTAATTAGACTTAGTTTTAAAAAAGAAAAAAAGAAGAGAGGAAAAATTATTATATATTTTTTAATAACCTATAGTAGTATACGCGAATATTATATATATATTAATACTTATTAGAGTAAGTTAGCTATATATAATAAGAAAAGAACCTTCTAATACTTCTATTATACTTATCTACTCTTTTATTATAAATTATATATTAAATATATAATAAATAAAGACTAGGTAGCGTTCTAATAGATTAAGATACTATTTATATATAAACTCTTAGAAGTATTACTAGAAGGATACTAGATAATATAGAATCTTATTAGTTAGAAAATTATATAATAGAGTCTTTATATAATAGAGTTCTTAGAGACTATAGAGTCCTTAATATTAGAGACTCTCTTTAAGCGAGAGACTCTAACTAAGAATAAACGTTCTATATAAGACTAGTATATCTACTATTAGATAGAAGCTTTATACTTAATTTAATATTATATTATTATTACTATCTTAATAGCTTTATAGTTAAGTAATAAGTTTACTTCTAAGTAAATACTCTAGACGCGATTAGACCTCTTTATAAGTATCTAATAAGTCGAGTATTATAGATTCGTGTTTTTAGAGTACTTTCGCTAACTATTAACTCTACTATTAATACTACTACTAATAAATATACCTTCTATAATACTCTCTACTACGCTCTCTCTCGACGATTAGTAGTGTCGAAAAGGCTATAAGATAGCTATAAAGTATAAGAAGGCTATACGCTAGCTATACTAGTATAGAAAAGTCTCGATTTATACTCTATAATACTAATACTATAACTACTCTTCTAATAAACTTCTAAGAGTAAGTATAATATATAAAATCCTTAGCTATATAGTCTCTAAATAATACTATAAATATAGAGGACCTAGATTTATCTTATCTAATAAATTAGTAGACGAAGCTATCTTATATTATATAATAATCTAGAATAATCGTATTATAGACTAGAGTATATTATAGAAGAAGTTAAGACTAGAATATTTAGTTTAGATATTATAGTATAGAATATACTAGAGAGACTATTATTATTATATAGTATATTAGAAGCCTTATTTAATAGCTATATAAGTTAAAGCTTACTTTCTTTAGACTCTTATATATATATTTTAGTACTTAGAGTAGCTTAAGGTCTTATAGAGTAATAAGGTTACCTTTCTTATTAGTAGATAAATAGCTAAGTAATAAGTTATAAGAAATATAAAGAAAGAGTATAGCGAGAGGTTCTATAATACTTATATTTAGTACTAGTTCTATTAAGAGTATATAACGCTAGTTAACGCCTAGAGCGCTATTAGTTATAGATATAAATCTTAGCTTATCTTTATTAAAGACTATATATTATAAACTATATACTAATATATAATAAGTAAAGACTAGGTAGCGTTCTAATAGATTAGAATACTATTTATATATAAACTCTTAGTAAAGTACTAGTACGACATTAAGCTATTAGTATAGAATCTTATTATATTAGTATAATCACGTGATAGAGTCCTTATGTAATAGAGTCCTTAGAGGCTATTAGAGTCCTTAATATTTAGAACTCCTCTTAAGCGAGAGACTCTAATAGAGATAGTCCTCTTAAGCGAGAGACTCTAATAGAGAACGAAGGTTCTATATAAAGACTAGTATATCTACTATTAGATAGAAGCTTTATACTTAACTTAATATTATATTATTATTACTATCTTAACAGCTTTATAGTTAAGTAATAAGTTTACCTCTAAGTAAATATCTAGTTCGCGATTAAACCTCTTTATAAGAATAAACTCTAGTAATACTTAGTTACCTTAGTTAGTTAGTTTAAGAATCGTTATACTTTAAGTACCTAAGCTTAGAAGTTTAAATCGTAATACCTCTAAAGGCCGCTTCTATTACTAGCTCTAGTACTAGTATCGTTAACGTACTAATCTAGAGCACGCCTGCCGCGTTCTAGAAAACAACTACTCTAGACGACGACGATAATAAGAGTATACTAGATATACTAGAGCTATATAGAGTCGAAGCTCTAGAAACTATACAAGTTAAGCTACCTAATATCTACTATAGTAAATAACAAGAGTTAGAGTTCTTTCTAATATAAATAGAAATCTACTTTAACTTTAATAAAGATAAGTTTAATAGCGATAGTATAGCGGCGTCTATCTTCGCTATCTTCTACCTTTAAGAGACTACTCTTAAGTAGATATAACTATACCTAGAGAACTTTTTCGTATATAAAGCCTTAGTAGAAAGTATAGCTAATATATAATTAATATTTAGATCTTAGAACAGATTTAAAATCGCTATATACTAAATGTTTAGTAATATCGATACTATTAAAATAGTAATATAGAAGTTACTTAACCTATACTAAATAGAATTTGTAATTAATTATATAAATAAATTCTAATATTATAGAAATAGAACAGAGTAGAATTCTCTTACTCTTATAGAACTCTTTTATAGAGAACTTAACATTAAACTATATAAAGAGATAGTATAATAAAACCTTAATTATAAAGATATTACTACTATAATTAAAGAAGTAATCTACTTAGATAACTATCTATAGAAATTTAAGAAAACTAATCTCTACCTAGAATCTAAAAAGTATAATAAATAGAATCGACTAGACTACTAGAATAACTAATAAGTAAACGCTACCTAGAAGAAGACTTCTAGAAGGTAGAAGCTCTTCTAGAAAGAATAAAACTAACGACGTAAGTAGAACCTCTACTTTTTATATAGTCTATCTAGCTATAGAGTAAGTAACTATTATAAGAAGGCTAATTCTTTAGAGAAGTATTAGATATATACTATAACTAGAAAGGAAATAGTATTACTTAAGAGATTTAACCTATCTAATAAAGAGTAAGAAGCTTATAGATATAGAATATAAGTAGAGAATAAGGAGAATTCTATTCTTAAATAATACTATAAGAAACGTTCTAAATTAGAACTTAATCTACCTCTATAATATAATATAGAGATAGTAGAGTTATTATTAGACTTATTATTAGAATCCTTAGACACGTCTAGTTAAGGAAATAACTAGAATAATAACTCTTAAGTAGAAGAAACATAGATATTTATTAGATGTTTTAAATATAGTAACTAATAGATAGATCTTAATAGAAATAAATTAGACTTTTAGACCTCTTATATAACTAGAGAATAGGCTCTAGAGGCGCTAGAACGATTTTAAGTTTAGGATAATCTTCTAATAAGTATTATCTTTAGAAATCTTAAAAGTAACCTAGATATAATAGAAGAGAAACTAAATATATAAGCTATTAAGAATATCTTTAAGTCTACTCTTAAGTTATAGAGAGAAAGAGACTAACCTTTTATCTAACTATAAGTAGAAGAATACTAGACTCTAGAAGTTATATTAGAAGATATAATTATATAGTAGTATTACTATCTAAAACCTATATTAGACTAGAAATTAGAGAAATAGTTTACTAGTAATAAACCTAACTATAATATAATTATAGAATAGTAAATAATTTATAGAGTATTTAAAGATAATTTATAATAAGTAATACTCTACTCTTAAAGAAGTAACCTCTAAGTAGTAGAAATTAGCTAGAGAGAACGAAGTTTTATAGTATAATTTATTAAAAATAAAATCTATACTATATTAGAAGATAGATAGTTAATAGTAACTATAAAGATTAGAGAATAGAAACTCTAGGTTATAATTAACTTAGAAGTAATAAGTAACTTTCTCTCTCTATTAGTACTTAAGAAGCTAAACGTCTCTATTAAGAAGATAGAACTATACCGACTAGGTATAGTCGATAGAATAGACATAGTATATTAAAATAGAGTTATTAATTAGTAAATAATTCTAATATAAATTACTATTAAAGAATACTACTTAGATATATAATTTAATATTATTAAGATTAGAAGCTAGAATGTAATACTTAGTATACTATAGATTAGAGAATATAATCTAGATATTAACTAGAAAGTCTAAATAATAACTTTTAGCGAGTATAACTATAAAGAATCGTAGCTATAACTATATAGCTAGAACAAGGTTAGCGCTACCTCTTCTAAGGCGCTAGAACACCTTACTAAGGGTCCTCTACAGGTTAGTAAGAAAGCTAATAACGTAATATCTATATAGTATAGAGAATTTATAGAATTGTTTAAGAACCTAGAGAACTTATAAGCTCTACTAGAACATTGTCTATAGGATTATAAGATTAAACTAAAAGAGAGTTATAACCTTAAGAAATAGAAAATATAGCTTTATAGTTAGATTAAGCTATAATACTTTAAAAGCTATATTATCGAAGGTTTAAAGAAAGGTTATATTTAGAGATCTAAATCATCTATTCTATTAAATATACTAGTTATTAGTAAGAAGAACGATCTAACGAGTTAAGTTTATATTAACTATTAAGATATAAATAATATAATAATTAAGGACGCTTATCTACTACTAGAAGAATAATATCTACTAGATAGAATTAGCTCTACTAAGATATTTATAAAACTTAACTAACGAAACGCTTATATCTTAATTAGGATTAGAGTAGGCGATAAGTAGAAAACCGCTTTTAGATTACTCTTAGAACTCTATAAGTATATAGTAATACTATTTAGATTAGCTACTATACTAGTAACCTACTAGAGGTAGAATAATAATATTCTAGAAGGTCTTCTAGAGGTAATAGTTATCTACTACCTAGATGATATTCTAATCTACTTAGATAAAGTAGAGAAATATAAGAGTTATATATATAAGGTTATAAAGAGACTTACTATAGTAAACTCTTAACTTAAGTTATTAAAATATAAGTTTAGAGTAACTTATATAAAGTTTCTAGGCTAGATAATATCTCTAGAAAGAATAGAAATCAACTTAGATAAAATAAGAGATATTATTAATTAGAAATTACTAAAAAATATTAAAGACATTTAACGTTTCTAGAGATTTACTAACTTCTACTATTAGTTTATAGTAGACTATACTAGAATATTAAAACTAATAATAAACCTTATATATAAAGAAGTATCTTTTATATAGAACGAGATTATAGAAATAGCCTTTTAGATAATAAAGAAACGCTTTACTAAGGAACTAATTCTATATAGCTATAATCTAGAGAAACCGAGTACTATAGAAATAGACTTATTAAGTATAGTAATAGATACTATATATCTATAACTAGACGAAAACAGAAAATTAATATCTATAGTCTACTACTCTAGAACGCTAGACCTAGTATAGTAGAACTATACTATATTTAAGAAAGAACTACTTACTATAGTCTTTATACTAGAGTATTACAAAATCTACCTCTAAGGAACGAAGTATTAGATAATAGTTCTTACTAATTACACTAATCTTCGAACCTTTACTACTACTAAGAAACTTATAAGCGAGCGCCTTACTAGGTAGTTAGAAACTCTATTATATTATAATATAGTTATCTAATATGTTATAGAAACTATAAACCTAAGAGTAGACGCTCTTAGTTATAAACTAGACTATAAAGAAGCTAGAGAATATATAAAGCTAGTAATATTAAAAGAGCTATCTAATAGAGACTTAGCTCTAATAGTTTACTAAATTATAGCTATATAAATAGTAGACCTATAGCTAGATATAATCTAGGATATATATAAAGGAAGGAACTAGTACTATAATAGAAAATTATACGTTCTAAAAGAATATATAAAGTAGTTTATTAGCGAGTACTATTTAGTATCTACTTATAAATATTAAGAAATATAAAGAACTACTTAGTAAATAGAATAATAATACTTTATAGATTATCTACTAGCGATTATTAAGAAGGTAATAAAGAAGTATAATACCTATACTTAGAATAAGGCTTTACGCTAGCTACTATATAGATAGATAGGTACTACTTCTATTCTATAGATATCTTAGAAATTAGTCTCTTAGAATTTTATTATTAAACTACTAAAATCTTAGAATCTAATAATAGAAGTTAAATATAACTTAATTCTAGTTATTATAGAAAGACTTACTAAATATATAATACTAATACTATATATAGAGTTAAGTATAGTAGAATATCTAGTATTTATATACTTAAGAGATATAATCTTAAGATATAGAATATTAAAGGAAATACTCTTAGATAGAGATAAGCTCTTTACCTTAAGGTTCTAGACTAC
>LKTO01001069.1:0-10790 GCA_001399465.1 Hymenoscyphus scutula | reverse complement strand
AGAAACTAAGTACTATAGAAATAGACTTATTAGATATAGTAATAGATACTATATATCTATAACTAGATAAGAACGAAAAATTAATATCTATAGTCTACTACTCTAGAACGTTAGACCTAGTATAGTAGAACTATACTATATTTAAGAAGAAACTACTTACTATAGTCTTTACTTTAGAGTATTAGAAAATCTATCTCTAAGAAACGAAATATTAGATAATAGTACTTACTAATTATACTAATCTTTAAACTTTTACTACTACTAAGAAACTTATAAGTAAGTATCTTACTAGATAGTTAGAAACTCTATTATATTATAATATTATTATCTAATATATTATAGAAATAATAAATCTAAGAGTAGATACTCTTAGTTATAAACTAGGCTATAAAGAGGCTAGAGAATATATAAAGCTAGTAATATTAAAAGAGCTACTTAATAAGAACTTAGCTTCGATAGTTTATTAAATTATAGCTATATAGATATAGTACTAGGCTACTACTAATCGACACTTTTTTTTTTACCTTATACTCTATTAAAATCTCAACTACTCTTTTATTTACTACAACATTAATTTATATAGGAATTAAATAGTAATTATATATATAGATAGACAGGAGCTAGAGCTTCATTTTATACTACTAGGAATTAAAAATAAAAGTAGCTTAAAAGCTAGTACTTTATATACCACCCATCCGCTACGATATAGGCCTCTATTCTAGAGAGTATACTTTAATATAAAACATTAAAACTAGACTTATCTAGAGTATCCCACGCTGCTTGTAGAGCACTTTCAAGCCTTTGTCTTGAATATTCACTAGTAGAAGTATCCTTAGCTATATCAGGGAACATATCAAAGACCCTCTTCTTAAGTATCTACTAGATGTGCTTAATAGGGTTAAGGTTAGGAGAGTAAGGAGGCTAGTTCTTTACTATTTCAATCCCTTGTTTAGTAAACCACTCTTTAACCTTTCTAGTAGTATGTATAGATGTATTATCCTGTATAAACATATACCTAGGGTCTAAAGACTTGTATGTTAGAGCTACTTCCGTGTTAAGGACCTCGAGATAGCTTTTAGTACTATACCTATGCTTTACTAACTTAAAATCTCTATCTATAATATATAGATTCGTCCTCCTAAGGTCCTAAAAGCATCCCTAGACTATAACCTTCATGTTCTTCTTACAATCGTAGGTTTGTACTATGTCTCTTGCTTATTTGTTGTCCTGCGAAGAACGGAATACCTACTCGTCTCTTTTGCTCTTCCCCCGCTCTACTGAACACTCATCGCTCCACATATGTATACCCTATTCCTCTACGTTTCTGTTCCTATTCCTTAGGCACTAAGCAAGTCTTTTAGCTGTATTCGTTTCTGTGAGTAAGGGGCGGCGGCGCGCGCGCCAGTTCTTGATTCTATGCTCTTTAAGAATGCGCTTGATAGTGGTAGTAGAACAATCTAGCGCGTAGTCCTTCTTCACTTCTTCGTAGGTGCTCTTTAGGTTCTGGCGTACATAGCGTAGGATATGTCGTTCGTCGGTAAATGTATATGACTTCCTTCTATTCCCTTTGTCTAGATTGGCGCTGTTGTTGCGTTGTGAGTCTTAGGAGATGGTGCTAATAACGGTGGTACGGGGGCAATTCATATGCGTTGTAATGTCGGTGTCTGTTAACCCCCCTATCGCCATCCCTACTATTTTCCCTCTTTCGTAAGGCGTGAGTTGCTTCTTAGGAACGTGATTCCCAGAAATGGCTCCCATAGGAGTACGTATGGGTGGCATTTTTTGGTGTTGTTGTAGGAAGGTAGGGAGTCGCGTAAAGAAAAGTTCGCGCTTTATGTCCGAGTGTCGATTAGCAGTGGAGACCGACTGTATACTAAATAGATACCTTAGAAAGAAAAAGATAATCGTCTCTATACTAGTTACTATATCTATTATAGAACTACTAGTTATTTTACTCGAGTATATTTATATAAACTAGTAAGGTAGCCTATAATAACTAATATAGTCTATAAATAGAGAATAGAGATTAAGAAGGTAGTACTAGAATTAGAAGAAGAGAAAGAGACTTTCTTAGACTTAGAAAACTAGAGACTTCTATTAGAAAGTACTAGTAGAAGCGATAAAGAGAGTTGTTAGTAATAGATATATAGAGATAGTTTAAGAAGGAATATATAGATAAGAAACCGCTTCTTATATCGGCTTTAGTAAATAGAGTAGCTACTTTATAAGCTTTAGTAGATTTAGAGTATTTAGTTTATAGAATTATTTTAGACTACTTTATCTAACGTTACTAGCTCTTTTATATATAAATTAAATAAAGATATTTATAGTTAGTATAAGAAGTCTTAGAGAATATAGTATTATAAGCTATATTCTTTAGTATAGATATTAGAGAGTACTAGTAGAAGTAAGTCTATACTTATATTATTCTAAGAATTAAGAGTTATAAAATAATTCTAGAAATATTATAGCTAAGAAAAGAGTAGGTATTACTTAACGCTAAAAGAGAATACTTATACTTTTAGAATTCTAGGTTAGAAGTTTATAGCGAACTAGAAAAGAACTTATATTCTTATAAGTAAGTATAGCTTTCTTTTACTTTCTTATAAACTAAAAATAGAAGCTATAGGTCTTTATAGTAAGCCTTATAGATATTACGAAAGTATTAGTAGAGAAAAAGTATATAGACTAGTAGATAAAACTATCTAGCTAGATTAGTCTTAAATTCTATCTAGTATTTAATAGAAAGAAAGTAGACAAGTTACCTATATATTAAGAAGGAACTAATTATAGTATTAAGCTCTTAGAGACTACTAGCGAGTCGAAAGAGATAGTACTATAGAGACTACTCTATAATATATTAAAAGATAAGCTATTAGTACTTTATAAAACATTTATAGAGCTACTAGATAAGAAATTTATTTAAGTAGATAACTCTCTAGTAGCTACGCTAGTACTCTTTTTATAGAAGCTAGAAGAGAGTCTATAGTTCTATTATAACTACTAAGTACTAAATAAGTTAACTTATAAGAACCGCTATCTACTACCTTTAATTTAAGAGATACTTAACTAGATTAGAAAAGCTAAGTAGTTTATTAAAATAGATATTATTACTACTTTTTATAAGATATAGATTAAGAAAGAAGATAAGTAGAAAACTACTTTCTAGATATACTTTAGACTTTTTATATAGCTTATTATCTCTTTTAGACTTATAAATACTCTAAGTACTTTCTAGTAGTATATTAATTATATACTTTAATAATTCTTAAATAACTTTATCTTAGTATATATTAATAACGTCTTAGTCTTTATAGATAGTATCTATAAATAGTACTATAAATATATCTATAAAGTAATATAAAGGCTTTAGAATACTAGGCTATAACTTAATATTAATAAGTATAAATTTAAAGTATAGTCTATAAAATATCTTAGATTTATTATTAAAGTAGAGTAAGGTTTATAGATAGACCTAGCTAAAGTATAGACTATTATAGATTAAAAGGTACTAGCGACTATAAAAGACGTCCTTAACTTTCTAAGATTTATAAACTTCTACTAATAGTTTATTAAAGACTTTTTATAGATTATAGCTTCTCTCTATAGACTTATAAAAAAGAATATAATCTTTTATTAGATAGCTAAAGTAAACGAAGGTTTTAAATAATTAAAGTAGACTTTTATAAAGGCTCTAGTACTAGTCTAATTCGATCTAGATAATAAAATAGTTCTAGAAATAGATTCCTCTAGATACTATTTAGAAGAAGTACTCTATTAAGTAAAGAAAGGTATATTATAGCCTATAGTATTCTTCTTAATATATATATCTACCGAATATAATTATCTAACTTATAATAAAGAGCTATTAGCTATTATTCGCTATCTTAAGAAATAGAAAGTAGAGTTAAAGAGTATAGAGTACTTTATAGTTCTTATAGACTATAAGAACCTCGAATACTTTATAATAGTCTATAAACTATCTAAAAGATAAATATAGTAGTAGTTAATACTAAGTAAGTTTAACCTAATAATCTAATACCGTCTAGATAAGAAAGAAGAGCTACTAGACGTATTAATAAGGCGAGACTAGAACCTTCTAGAGGAGAGAGATAAACGACTTAATTATAGAACAGCTTAATTAATTCTATATAGAAATATTTAAAAGAATACTATATAGTTAGTACTAGTATTAGTAAATAACCTATTAATAATCTAGACATTTATAAAGTATCTATAGAATCTCTAGAAAAAGAGAAAGATATAGAATAAGAACTTTAGTTATCTTATAGATACTATTTACTAAAGTAATAGAGTATTTCTAGTAGACGTTACTTCTCTATTTAAAGTCTCTATCTCTAACTACTTAATTAATAAGGATAGCTCTTTATAGTTTAGAAGTAGACTAGAGGTTCTAGATTATAAGCTATTATAAATAGCTACTATATAGAAACTCTATAACTCTATACTTATAGACTACTCTAGTAAGAATAGAATAATTATAGTAGTCTTAAGAGAAGTCTTTTAGCTAAATCTATAGATAATAGTTAAATAGTTTATCTATAACTATAGAATTTATAGACGTACTAAGGTTTAGAGAAACTATAAGTAGAGTTTACTATATCTACTATCTATTCTAGAATAGTAATAGTAAGAGATCTCTATAGACTTTATTAGACTACTTTCTATAAGTAGAGGTTTTAATATAATAGTAGTTTTTATAGACAATTTAGATAAAGAAGTACTACTTATAGCTTATAATTTAACTATATTATTAGAAGACTTTACTCGTCTATTTATCTCTTTATACTACAGCTTATATAGACTTCTAAAAGTAATAGTATTAGATAGAGGTCTATAATTTATTAGATAAGTATAGAAGATAGTTTATAACTTCTTATAGATTAAGCGACAGATTTCTATAGCTTTTTATCTATAAACTAATAGATTAATAGAATAGGTTAATACTAAAGTAGAGACGCTTCTTTAGTAATAGATTAATTTAGTATAAGATAACTAGGCTAACTAGCTATCGATAGTCTAACTAGCTCTTAATAGACGAGATTTAATATTAATAGATATAAGCTCTTTTTAACTTAGCTATACCTATCTATTATAGACTATCGATCTATTAATAGACGTTATAACACATATATATTTAAAGACTCTAATCTAGAAGAGCGAAGTAATAGTAGTAAGAATTAAGGCTATTATAGAATAGATATAATTAATAATAGCTAGAGCTTAGCTAGACTAGAAAGTATAAGCTAATTACTTATAGAATATTACTTCTATATATAAGGTTAGAGATAAAGTCTATTTAAGCTTACGAAATATATAGATAGAGAAGACTAGTAAGAAACTTAATACTTAATCTATAAAGTTTATAGTTATTAAAGTTATTAGCTCGTCTATATATAGGCTAGACACCTCGCCTAGTATCTATAATATCTTTAATATAGACTTATTATAACTAGTAGCTATAGATCCGCTATCTAGTTAGTTTATAGATAACGCTTAACCGCTTATAGTTTTAGTAGATAATTCTATAGAGTAGTAGATAAAGAGAATTTTAGACTAGCGGCAGAAGAGGCTTCTAGAGAAAGGCTCTTATACTCCTCTTAAGTATAAGGTTAAATAGACTAGCTATATAAATCTAATATAGAAACTTACTACTAAATTAGAGAATATAGTAGCTCTAGACGCCTATCTATAAGAGTAGAGAGAGAGGTAATATTAAGAGTTATACTTATAGAATAAGTCTTAGAGTACTCTAGTAACGTATATATATAACCTCGCCTAGTATTATAATATATAGATAATAGAACCTCTAGATAATAAAAGTATAGATCTAAGAGAACCTTCGAGAGTACTCTTAGTAGAATTCTCTAGAATAAGTAGACTAGGTATATAAGTTAGTAAGAACTCTACTTTAGAAAGAATAATAGAATCTTCTTATATATAGACACCTCTATAGTTTAATTTATAGTATTTACTATAAGTTCTAATACTAGCTATCTAAAAGTTTATTTATAACCTTATTCTAATTTAGATTAGCTATAAGATATTATAAGTTATATCTATAGAGTAAGTCTTAGAGTACTCTAGTAATATATATATATAACCTTACTTAGTATTATAATATATAGACGATAGAGAGTACTTTTTTTAGTAGAACTCTCTAGAATATATAGACTAGATATATAAGATAGTTATAAGAATATAAATAAGTAGTAGAGTATATAGATATAATAGTATAACTAAGGTTCTATTATAATATAGAATAATCGATACCTCTCTTATATCTTCGTTTAACCTCTTAGTTATATATATCTAGACCTCTTAAATACTTCTTTCTATCTCTATATTTCTAAAACTCTCTATAGTATCTCTAGCTTTAATCTAGTTATAAGCTATATTTCTAAAACTATCTATAGTATCTCTAGCTTTAATCTAGTTATAGACTACTATTATATACTCTATACTTTATAAAGACTTCTTACTTACCGAGCTTCTAATTTACTTAACTCTTTTAATATAAGTTTCTTATAATACCTCTCTCTCTAGACTTTTATTCTAAGAGCTAGTAGTATAAGAGTATTAAATCTAATAGAACTAAACTCTTAGCTATTAGAGATTCTACTATAAATTCTACTATAAATTCTCTACCTTAAACTTCTCTTATTTACTTAGTTCTAGTATTAATTTATAACTAAACTCTCTTAACTTCGAGAGATCTAGCTATAAATCGTAGAGTATTAATTTACCTCTATATTCTCTTAAATTTAGAAAATCTAGCTATAAATCGTAGAGTATTAATTTATATCTATAATCTATTAACTTTAAGCGACCTAGCTATAAATTATAGAGTATTAATTTATATCTATAATCTCTTAACTTTAAGCGATCTAGCTATAAATCGTAGAGTATTAATTTATATCCTTATAGCGGAGTAGTATATAACTCTCTATTTGTAACGGATCTGCCAGCTGTGTCACATGTCAGCTACGTCCCGTGTTATCACGTGGTGGCGCGGGTGTTTCAGGTTCTAGATAAATGTAGCATCACCTCCTGTACCTAACTTTCTTCCTCATCTATTATCCTAAGAAATGAGTGTTGTTTGTTCCCGACTGTCCAGAAGCACGTCTGTCACATTATAATAGATCCTCTAGAGAGCCCTAGAGTATTCCCAGGTCTTTTTCGGACAGTAGTTACGAGAGCCTGGCTCTAGGTCTCGGGTAACACTGGTCCACCCTACAGTAGTGCTTACAAGCGTGCTACTACCCCTTATGTCTACGTCCACGTCTACGATTATGGCTCTTGCGAGAGCACCCCCTTATGTTTTTTAACGGTAGCATAGCCCTCGGGCACCTGTTATCTTTTGTTTTTGTTTTTAGAGCTGATACCTTACTATTACGACAATTAGAGGAAAAGCTTCTCCTTCGGATTAGCTGATACTGAGCTACGGTTGTGAGGAACGACCCTGCTTCGTTGGCAGACTCTCTCTCTCTAATTGTACAACAATTAATCATCGAACTCTGCTAGCCTCTCTATGTAGTAGATGCCTCTTCGATACCTGCTAATTCGCGACCTCTTAATTAAGCCTGTCTGACACTCCTTTGGGCAAGCTTGTCTCTTTCGCGCACATTCTTTTCGACAACTCTTACAATAGGTGCTCACCAGATCTAGGCTGCCTCTCTTCATCGCTGTTCGTAGACAGCTTTCTTGACTCTATGTTCTATGTAGACGCCTCTGTTAATAGTCGCTCTTTCTCTTCCTCTTCCTCTTCCGACAACGGCAACAGCAATCACTACAGCGTACCAACGACCCTAAATGCTTTTAGTATTAACTCTATCGGAACATCCTCTTCTCCCCTACGATTACGTTCTATTTCCTCCGAACGTAAAGAACAATATAGGGCTGAAAGCAGATATGTACGATGTAGCTCTTTGGAACACTGGGTTAACGATTCTATATTGCTTCTGTTCTTGCTATAACGATATTAGGCAATTATAAGACATGCTACCCTCGGAGGTATAAACAACACAGGAATAAGGAACTAGGCTGGGTAACAATTATAGCTTTGAATAGTGACAAGTACGATAGCGAAGCTTGGTTAGGCTTCTTCTAAGAAATCAGTAACGCTAGCAGATATAAGGAACATACAAAGGTAGTTAGTTTATCCTTTTTGGCGCTCGGGGCAAGCTTTCTTCGAAGGGGGGGGTAATGTGACGGATCTGCTAGCTGTGTTACATGTTAGCTACGTCCTGTGTTATCACGTGGTGGCGCGGGTGTTTTAGGTTCTAGATAAATGTAGTATTACCTCCTGTACCTAACTTTCTTCCTCATCTATTGTCCTAAGAAAAGAGTGTTGTTTGTTCCCGACTGTCTAGAAGCACGTCTGTCACACTATTCTCTTCTTAAGTTCTACTTCTACTTCTACTTCTAACTTCTAATTCTTCTCTCTTTAAAGCCTTTTTTTAAGCCTCTCTATTATATCTTTTCTCTAGCGCTATAGTATCGCTTCTCGGTCGGTAGTATTCTCTACTAGCTTATCTCGTCTATATTACCTTTAGTATTTAAAGAACTTAGATAGTTCTAATAAAGAGTTAAATAATTATCTTAAAGTAGCTAGCTATAATATTTATAAACGTTACTACTAGATAGATAAAGTATATTACTAAATTCCTTAAAGCTATTATAAGTAGGTTAATACTCTTATTATCTACTATAAAGCTATCTTTTATCTATTAGATAGCTAGCGTTTTAATAATAGCTATTAAATCTAATCTCTTAAAACTATATAGAAAGTCTATACTAATAAGATAGAAGCTATTATCTACTCTCTTTAGACTCTAAAGACTCTTAATAGTATAAAGTATTTAATTCTATTAAGTATCTTCTAAATATAAGCTACTCTCGATAGAATTCTTAATATAATATACTACTAGATAAACTCTCTTACTATACGCTATTATTACTAGTTCTAAAAGTTTCTAAGAATAACTTATCTCTCTTAAGCTAGAATAACCTTAATAACTTCGACGATAATATTAATAGAGACGAAGTAGAGAATAATAGAGAAGAAGATCTAGTTAGTAACCTCGCTCTTCTTCGGTATAAGTTCTAATAGTAGTATAGTTTTATAATATCGATAAGTTAATAGGTAGTTCTTTCTCTCGTCTTCTCTCTAGCGCTACTACTCTCTAGCCTCTATTCCGCTACTCTACTCTACTTTATATACTAGTCTATAGTCTACTACCTATATCTAGCTAGCTAGGTGTAACGATTCTCAAACTAACTAACTAAGGTAACTGAGTATCGCTAGGGTTTGTTCTTACAAAGAGGTTCAATCGCGAACTAGTTGCTTACTCGGAGGTAAACTCGTTACTTAACTATAAAGCTATTAAGGTAGTAATAACAATATAATATTAAGTTGAGCACGAAGCTCCTATCTAATAGCAGACGTACTAGTCTTTATATAGAATCTTCGTCCTCGCGTACTAACCGTTGGATCTTCTAGATCTTTAGATCCTAAGCTCTAATGCAAGCTCCTGCAAGCTCCAACAGTCATGTGACTCGATAAGCGAGTCACGTGCTTATTGTGCAATGAAATCCTTGGATCGCTTAGCTACTCTAACCGATCCCTTAATACTATAAGAGTATATAATAGTACTTAACCTGTCAGGACGCCGCCTAGTCTTCACTAGTCACGTGTACACGTGATTCGTGACACTATCCCCTTCTTAGCTTAGCGTGTCCCTACGCTTAAGTACAACCTAAGAAATATCGTCGGAAGGCTAGAGGCCCTCTCCTTCTTTCAACATGTCCTCTAAAACACAGAAATATAAATAACGCATTCTACTTTCTAAAACCATCTAGACATATAGTTCCGTCATCATGCCTTGTACCAACTGCCAACGTTACGATCGGAAATGCTTTGTTCTAAACAACAAGTCGTAACAGTATAGGGAGTACGTTAGGCGAGGTGTTAAATGTAATGCTCTTTAGGAATTAAACAACAAGCTCGAGAGTATCTGCCTTAAGGAAGAGCGTCTTAAATTTAAAAGAGATATAGCTTTTAAGGTAGCTATAGCCGGTTTAGCTCGTGTACACGAGCTCGAGTAGCGCTAACAAGAACTTCGAGAGCAGGGTATTAACATAGTCCGTCGTAGACTCTATACTCTTAATAAACTAGATACTACTAAGGAAAAAGAGAAGATATAGGATAAGGAACGAGACGAAAAGAAGCAGCGAGAGGAAGCAGCTGCCCGGCTGGCCGCCCTTCTCTCACCTAACACCTCTAACTCTACCCTTGACCTAGGTCTCGACCTGAACTTCTTTAAGGCTTTCCCTTCTAACTACTTGTTATAGTCAGACCTAGGTTTTAAGAGTAGAACTCCTCTAGCTCCGCTGAATACTAGCTGATATTCCCTTTTAGTTCCTAAGTGTTCTCTAAATATAGGTAATCTAACTATTTAATTAAATACTTAATCTTATCTCTAATAAGTCTATAGTTAAGAATCTTCTTAACCTTATACTTAGTATTTAGGTTAACTAGTTAGATCTCTATAAGTAGAGCTAGTAGTACTCTCGGTAGTACTAGTTTAAGAAGTAAGATATAGAATACTAGAAAGATATTTATTATTTTTAGTAGAGCTAATTTATAATTTAAAGGTTCTTTTACTTACTTGATTTTAAACGGTCTAATATATATATAGTCTAGTTTTCTACTTAGTCTCTTTATATTAATGTTTTTTCGCTATAAATAGACTTTATCTCTCTCTTTT
>LKTO01001068.1:0-10802 GCA_001399465.1 Hymenoscyphus scutula | reverse complement strand
ACTATACTTAACTCTATATATAGTATTAGTATTATATATTTAGTAAGTCTTTCTATAATAACTAGAATTAAGTTATATTTAACTTCTATTATTAGGTCCTTAGATTTTAGTAGTTTAATAATAAAATCCTAAGAGACTAATTTCTAAGATATCTATAGAATAGAAGTAGTACTTATCTATCTATATAATAGCTAGCGTAAAGCCTTATTCTAGATATAGATATTATACTCCTTTATTACCTTCTTAATAATTACTAGTAGATGATTTATAAAGTAGTATTATTTTATTTACTAAGTAGTACTTTATATTCCTTAATATTTATAAGTAGATACTAAATAATACTTACTAATAAACTACTTTATATATTCTTTTAGAACTTATAATTTCCTATTATAGTACTAGTTTCTTTCTTTATATATATTCTAGATTATGTCTAGCTATAGATCTACTATCTATATAGCTATAATTTAATAAACTATTAGAGCTAAATCTCTATTAGATAGTTCTTTTAATATTACTAGCTTTATATATTCTCTAGCTTCTTTATAGCCTAGTTTATAACTAAGAGTATCTACTCTTAGATTTATTATTTCTATAATATATTAGATAATAATATTATAATATAATAGAGTTTCTAACTATCTAGTAAGGCGCTTACTTATAAGTTCCTTAGTAGTAGTAAAGGTTCGAAGATTAGCGTGATTAGTAAGAACTATTATCTAATACTTCGTTCCTTAGAGATAGATTTTCTAATACTCTAAGGTAAAGACTATAGCGAGTAGTTCCTTCTTAAATATAGTATAGTTCTACTATACTAGATCTAATGTTCTTAAGTAGTAGACTATAGATATTAATTTTCTGTTTTCGTCTAGTTATAGATATATAGCGTCTATTACTATATCTAATAAGTCTATTTCTATAGTACTTAGTTTTTTAGAGTTATAGCTATATAGGATTAGTTTCTCTATAAAGCGTTTCTTTATTATCTAAAAGGCTATTTCTATAATCTTATCTTATATAAAAGATACTTCTTTTTAAATAAGGTTTATTAATAGTTTAGATATTCTAGTATAGTCTACTATAAACTAATAGTAGAAGTTAGTAAATCTCTAGAAATGTTAAATATCTTTAATATTTTTTAGTAATTTCTAGTTAATAATAGCTCTTATTTTCTTAGAGTCTATCTCTATTCTTTCTAGAGAGATTAATCGGCCTAGAAACTTTATATAAGTTACTCTAAACTTATACTTTAATAATTTAAGTTAAGAGTTTACTATAGTAAGTCTTTTTATAACTTTATATATATAACTCTTATATTTCTTTACTTTATCTAAGTAGATTAGAATATTATCTAGATAGTAGATAACTATTATCTCTAGAAGACCTTCTAGAATATTATTATTCTATCTCTAGTAGGTTATAAGTATAGTAGCTAAACTAAATAGTATTACTATATACTTATAGAGTCTTATAAGTAATCTAAATATAGTTTTCTACTTATTATCTATCTTAATTCTTATTAAGATATAAGTATTTTATTAATTAAGTTTTATAAATATCTTAGTAGAGCTAATTCTATCTAGTAGATATTATTCTTCTAGTAGTAGATAAGTATTCTTAATTATTATATTATTTACTTCTTAGTAGTTAATATAGACTTAACTTATTAGATTATTCTTTTTACTAATAACTAGTATATTTAATAGAATAGATAATTTAGATCTCTAAATATAACCTTTCTTTAAACCTTTAATAATATAGCTTTTAAAGTATTATAGCTTATTCTAACTATAAAACTATATTTTCTATTTCTTAAGATTATAACTCTCTTTTAATTTAATCTTATAATCTTATAGATAATATTCTAGTAGAGCTTATAAGTTCTTTAGATTCTTAAATAATTCTATAACTTCTCTATACTATATAGATATTTTATTATTAGCTTTCTAGCTAATCTATAGAGAACTCTTAATAAGGTGTCTAAGTATATTAGAAGAGGTAGTACTAACCTTATTCTAGCTATATAGTTATAGCTATAATTCTTTATAGTTATATTAGCTAAAAGTTATTATTTAAGTTTTCTAGTTAATATTAAGATTATATTCTCTAATCTATAGTATACTAAGTATTATATTCTAGCTTCTAATCTTAATAATATTAAATTATATATCTAAGTAGTATTCTTTAATAGTAAGTTTTATTAGAATTATTTACTAATTAATAACTCTATTTTAATATACTATATCTATTCTATTAACTATATCTAGATAGTATAGTTCTATTTTCTTAATAGAGATATTTAGCTTCTTAAGTACTAATAGAGAGAGAAAGTTATCTATTACTTCTAAGTTAATTATAACCTAGAGTTCTTTTCCTCTAATTTTCGTAGTTACTATTAACTATCTATCTTCTAATATAGCGTAGATTTTAGACCTAATAAAATAGACTATAAAACTATACTCTCTTTAGCTAATTTCCGCTACTTAAGAGTTACTTCTCTAAGAGTAGAGTATTACTTATTCTAAATTACTTTTAGATACTATATAAATTATTTACTATTCTATAGCTCTACTATAGTTAGGTTTATTACTAGTAAACTATTTCTTAGTCTTCTATACTAATATAGATCTTAGATAGTATTATTACTATATAATTATATCTTCTAATATAACTTCTAGAGCCTAGTATTCTTCTACTTATAGTTAGTTAAAAGGTTAGTCTCTTTCTCTCTATAATATAATTATTATCTTAAAGATGTCTTTAAGAGATTATATATTTAGTTTTCCTTCTATAGTATCTAGATTACTTTTAAGATTTCTAAAGATAATACTTATTAGAAGGTTACTTTAAACTTAAAATCGTTCTAGTACTTCTAGGTTCTACTCTCTAGTTATATAAGAGGTCTAAAAGTCTAACTTATTTCTATTAAGGTCTATCTATTAGTTACTATACTTAAAACATTCTATAAAAGTCTATATTTCTTCTAGATAAGGTTTATTATTCTAGTTATATTCTTTATTAGATAAGTCTAATAACTCTAATAATAATTCTAATAATAACTCTACTATCTCTATATCTTATTATAGAGGTAGATTATATTTAAACTTAGATTATTTCTTATAGTATTACTTAAGAATAGAATTATTCTTATCTTCTACTTATATTCTATATCTATAAGCTTTCTACTCTTTATTAAATAGATTAAACTTCTTAAGTAGAGCTACTTTCTTTCTAGTTATAGTATTAGCTTAATATCTTTCTAAAGAATTAGCCTTCTTATAATAGTTACTTACTCTATAGCTAGATAGGCTATATAAGAAGTAGAGGTTTAACTCGCGTCGTTAGTTTTATTCTTTCTAAGAGAGCTCTAGCTTTCTAGAAGTCTTCTTCTAGATAGCGTTTACTTATTAGTTATTCTATCGGTCTAGTTAATTCTACTTATTATATTTCTTGAATTCTAGATAGAGATTAGTTTTCTTAAATTTCTATAGACAGTTATCTAAATAGATTACTTCTTTAATTATAGTAGCGATGTCTTTATAATTAAGGTTTTATTATACTATTTCTTCTTATAGTTTAATATTAAGTTCTCTATAGAAGAGTTCTATAAGAGTAAGAGAATCCTACTCTATCTTATTTCTATATTATTAGAATTTATTTATATAATTAATTATAGATCTAGTTTAGTATAAGTTAAGTAGCTTATATACTATAGTCTTAACTATATTAATATTACTAAACATTTAGTATATAGTAACCTTAAATCTATTCTAGAATCTAAATATTAATTAGTTATTTACTATACTTCTAGCTAAGGCTTTATATACGAAAAGTTCTCTAGATATAGTTATATCTATTTAAGAGTAGTCTCTTAAAGATATAAGATAGCGAAGATAGATAACGCTATACTATCGCTATCGAACTTGTCTTTATTAAAGTTAAAATAGATTTCTATTTAAAGTAGAAATAATTCTAACCCTTATCGTTTACTATAGTAGATATTAGATAGCTTAACTTATATTATCTCTAGAGCTTCGACTCTATATAGCTCTAGTATATCTAGTATACTCTTGTTATTATTATTGTCTAGAGTAGTTACTTTCTAGAATATAGTAGACGTACTCTAGATTAGTACGTTAATAATACTAGCGCTAGAGCTAGTAATAAGAGTAGCCTTTAGAGATATTACGATTTAAACTTCTAAGCTTAGATACTTAAAGTATAACAATTCTTAAACTAACTAACTAAGGTAACTAAGTATTACTAGAGTTTATTACTTATAAAGAGGTTTAATTATAGACTAGGTATTTACTTAGAGGTAAACTCGTTACTTAACTATAAAGCTATTAAGGTAGTAATAATAATATAATATTAAGTTAAGTATAAAGCTTCTATCTAATAGTAGATATACTAGTCTTATATAGAACCTTTCTACTTATATTAATTAGTATAATTACTCTAATTATTCTAATCTTACTTAGCGTTACTTAGTTAATTACTACTAATTAATAACAGTCACGTGATTTATTCTAGATGAAATCTCTAGACCGCTTAGCTAGTCTAAGCGGTCCTCTATTACTATAAGAGTATATAATAGCGCTTAATCTATTAGAACACCGCCTAGTCTTTACTTATTATATATATATATAATTTATAATACTTAGTTATTATAATATAGAGATTAGAGACTATAGACTAAGTGTTAATAGGTAGTAAACAGTCTATATTAGACATAGTACTATCTATAGAATTATTAATAGAATCTATAGAGTAGATAGTTAGATCGAGAATAGTAGAAAATATATTCTAAACATCTCTATAACTATATAGAGTAAACTACTACTTACTATAATAAATATAAAGTTAAACGAAAACTATTATATTAAACGAATAATAAAGTAAGAAGAGAAGAGAGTTCTAGAGAAACAAGAGTTTAAATATAGAATACTAGTAGTATATATAAGCTATATACTATATATACTTAACCTCTAGTTCCTCTAACTCTATAATAGTACTCTCTCTTTTAAAAAAGGTCGTTCTTAACTATAGGTCTATAACTATATTATTATCTAATTCCTTATAATCGTCTCTTCTATCTTTCTAAGCTTTTAACTAGTTAAGTAAGTAGACTAGTAGGCTAGGTTACTCTAGATTAGCTAGGTGAAAGTCTCTTACTTTATATAAAGTATATTTATAGTTAGACGTAGAGTACTATTATAAGTCTTCGTCTCTATTTAGCTACCTTATACGATAGTCTAGATGTTTTCGTCTCTTACTTATAAGGATTTCTTATACTTCCTACTTATCGTCACCTATAATATTAACAGGCGGTGGGTCGGGATTATTCTAGCCTGGTAGCGAGTTCTAGGCAGCCTTCCGTAGCCTGTTAGAGGAGAAGACAGAGTGGATTTTCATTAAGTCAGGTAGCCGGAGCTTAAAAGCGTTACCTACCTACTTAACAATCTCATAGAGGCCAGCCTCTAGAAAGTCGAGCTTACGGCTAGGCCTCTCTATACATAAGTACTTCTTTATAAGCTAGACGAAGTCTTCTACTCTAAAGTCTACTAGGCAGCGGTATATATTAGTAGAGGCTCTTATATACTTATAGGTTAAAGAGAGTTCTTGTTTTACCGCTTCTTATATATCTCTTATATAAGAAGCGAGCGCCTTTACCTTCTCTATACTTAATCGATCTAACAAAGCTATAATAGATATATTCTAGTTAAAGAACATATAAGCTAGATATCTATATAATACTTTAAATAGACTTATTTAGCTAAGCGAGTCGTATAGTAGCGTAAGCTAGGTATAGTCTATTATAGGTAGTAGCTCTATCTAGTTATCTTAGTAGTAGCTAATAAAAGAGTATAGCCTCTATTCTAGATACTAATTTATAATCTTAGTCTACCTATCTATCTATAGATAATAGGTAGTAGATAGCCTAAGCTATATTCTAAGTATATAGTTAAACTCCTTCTAGAAAGCTAAGATAAATTGTTCTCTATAGTCTAATATAATAGACTTAGCCGCGCTATAGTACCTATATATATAGTATATATAGAGCTTTACTATATCCTCTATAGTAACTATCTTATAGTAAGAGACAGATATAGCCTGTTTTAAGAGTCTGTTAACTACTATAAACACGTTATCGTAGCCTGCTTTGTTCTTTAGAAAGCTATAAAAGTCTATAGTAATATATTACTATAGACGGTCTAGTATAGAGAGAGGTTATAGTAGTCTAGGCGCCTTGTCCTATAGATTACTTAATCGGCGGCAATCGTGACAATTCTAATAGTATTGTTATATATCCTTCTATATCCCTTTCTAGTAGTAGCGTACTACTAGCATTTTGTAGGTCTTCTAACGTCCTAGGTAAGCGGTAGATACTTAGTTGTGAGCCTCGCGTATTAAGTGCGTACGTAAGTTCTAGAAGTCAGGAACTATAAGACGGTCGTAGTAGAGTAACAATCTATCCTCTAGTGTAAAAGGACCTTCTTTATCGACTTCTGCTTGTTAGCGGACGGTAGTAAGCGACTTAGAGGTGCGGTTAGCGGTTAGAATCCGATCGATTGTAGAGGTATCCTTAGAAATAGAAGCTAGAATTAAAGGGTCGATTTAGTCATTCTAGAGTAGTTATCGTAGCCGGTCAGCTTTCTTTACTAAGTCTTAGGCCTCCGTTTCGTTCGAGCGCCTAGTTAGAACATCTACACGTGTATTTTCTCTAGCTGAGCGGTATTTAATAATAAAGTAGTATTTAGCTAAAGCCTCTGCCCAGCGGGCTTAGCGCGCGTTCAAGTTCTTAGAGGTCATAAAGTACTCAAGAGCCTTGTGGTCGGTGTAAATCTAAATGCGCTGTGCGGTACGCTCAAGCTCTAGCCTCTACTCTTTCAAGGACTTGACAATAGCTAGCATTTCCTTGTCGTGAATTTCGTAATTGCATTCTGCTAGGGCCATAGTCTTTAAGAAGTAGGCTACAGACAGCCAGTGCTCGCCATGCTTCTGGGAAAGAATACTAGCGATTACTCCGTCCGAGGCGTCTGTCTCCAGCATGCTTTCCAGCTCTGGATCGTAGTGCTAGAGCAAGAGGGCCGAGGTCAAGACGTCCTTTAGGGTTTAGAAGGCGTAGTAGCAGTAGCTATCGAACTGGAAAGGCACGCCATTATAAGTAAGGGCTGTCAGTAGCTTTACAATCACTCTATAATTCCTAATAAATCGTCTATAGAAGTTATAGAAGCCTAGAAAGGACTATACGCTCTTAACTATCGAGGGAGGTTGCTAGTCTTATATAATAGTAACCTTGTCTAGGTCTACAGATATACTATTAGTTAAGATAATAAAACTAAGGTATTTAGTCTATATAACACTAAACTCGCATTTCTTAATGTCAGCTTATAGGCCTGCGTTGCGTAGCCTTTATAGAACTAGCCTAACGTATGTTTCGTACTCTAGAGAGTTATCGGAATAGATAAGGATATCGTCGAGGTAAGTAGTATAGAAGTCGTCTAGGTATTTAAAAAGAATGTTATTCATATACCTCTAGTACGTAGTAGAGCTATTTATAAGTCTAAATAGAAGGACCTTATATTTATATATACTATACCTAGTACGAAAGGTAGTAAGCTCCTTAGATAGCGAGTCTATATAGATATAATAGAATGTCTAGCGAATATTAAGCTTAGTAAAGATCTTAGCTCTAGATATTCGAGCTAAAGTTTCGTCTATTAAGAGTAGAGGGTATCGGTCTTTATAGCTTAAAGCGTTTAATTTATAATAGTTAATATAAAATCGTAGGCTACTATTTAGTTTCTTAATAAAGAGAATAGAGGTATTAAAGAGTACTTAACTCGCTTTAATAAATCCCTTGTCTAGATTTTCTAGTAAGTACTACTTTATCGCTTCTAACTCTTATATACTTATTTTATATAGTAGGCTATATAATAGCTACTTTTCGTTAGCTTCTAGAGCGATTTTATAGTTGTATAAACAGTATAGTAGTAGCTAGTTAGAAGCTAACTTTAAGAACACGTCTATAAACTAGGAATAGACCTTTAGTAAGTAGTATAGATCTTTCTTATCTCTTATTTTATATAAGGTAGACTTGTCGCTAATAATATTGTGACGACACGTACAGCTTATGGACCGCACACGAATGCACGACTACGCCAGGTGTAAGTTAGGCACTGTGGAACTGTCTATACGAGGATTCTAAGCTAAAGAGAGAAGAGAAGAAAGGACAGAAGCCTAGGAGCTGGAAGCTCTTATATACAGGAGGTTGTGCCAAGCTATAGCTAACCGAGCCGGGCTTAGGAAGCACGGTATCCGCTGGGTTCTAGTCGGGGGTTGGCCTGAGGTGTGGTGGCGGTTAGAACCGTTATATTACCCCCCCTTTTGAAAAGAAGCTTGTCCTCAAGCTTATAGAAGCGTCTGTGCTATCGTCCAACTCTTTGTACGAATCCTCCCTATTCTCATAAGCCTTAATCCAATCACCTAAGCGACGCGGGGGGCCTGGTTGCGTAGGGTGTGCTATGTGGAAGCTTCTTAGCTTGTGTGGGGAATACTTAAAGTCAGAAGTAGGATACTACTCTGGATCTTCGTTATGTCCTACCCATTTAGCCTTATAATATAGTGTGTTTCTTGTCTTTTTTACTATAACTACTTCTTCTACTTCCTACTCTTTGTTGTCGGTAATCTGTATAGGTGGGGGTGGCTTATTTGCTTGTCCTGGTAGAGGATCGTCTGATGCTTTCTGTAGGCGGTCTGTTGAAAACATAGGGTGTATTTTCATGGAAGCTGGTAGCTTGACCTTGTAGGAGTGTCCAACCTTTTGAATCACTTCGTACGGGCCTGCTATTTGATGGTCTAATTTGTGGCTAGGGCGCTCTGTCTTCCAATTCTTTGTAGATACCCAGACCTTGTCTCCTACTTTGAAGTCTACTTCCTGTCGGTGGGGGTTAATATCTCTTCGCTTCTTGTCTTGCGCTTGTCTCATAATTGTACGAGCTGTTTCCTATCCCTCCTGGATCCTTTTAACTACCTGCTGGGCCTCTTCTTGGTTTAGCTTTTCCTTTACTGTAGCCGCGTCTAGCGTGTTCTAGTCAAAGGAGGTACGAGGTGGGTATGCATTTAGGAGCTCAAATGGCGACATTCCAATGCTCTTGTGGGGTAGCGTTAGCTGGGCGTAGTCCATAATAGGCAGGAGTTCAGACCAGTTGTCCTGGTAGTGGTTAACAAAGGGGTGTAAGCGCTGGTCTAAGTACTGGTTTATGATTTCTGTCTGTCCATCTGTTTGCGGGTGGAAGGCTGTGGATAGCTTGATCTGAATGCCTAGTATACGGTAGAACTCGTTCTAGAAGTTAGATATAAATTACGGTCCTCTGTCTGATACGATTGTCTGTGGCGCTCTACGGTGTCTGTAGACGTACGTCATGTACAGCTGGGCCATTTCCTTTGCATTTGTTGTCTTATAGCATGGAATAGAGACGCTTTGCTTACTTAAACGGTCGATCACTACATAGGCTGTGTCATGCCCTAACTTGTCTTTTGGAAATGACTTGAAGTCCATGGTAACGTGTTACCAGGGGCGGTCTGGAACTGGCAGAGGGTGGAGGAATCCTGGCGTGCGGTCTCGAGGAACATGGGCTCGCTTACAAGCGTGGCAGTTGCGGGTGTACTGCGCTATATCTAGGGGAAGTCTCTTCCAGTAGTACTTCTGGCTAAGGATTCGAGCTGTTTTTGCTTTGCTAGGGTGTGCGGAGGAGACTTGATTGTGAGCTTCTTTGATCAGGTCCGCTATCAAGGTATCTTGCATAGGAACTACCAATCGTCCTTGGTAGAGAAGTAGTCCATTGTCTAACTGGAACTCTCCTGGCTGGTCCGATGCTTGCTTCCGGAGGGCGGCCAGTGAGTCTGCTGTACGATTGGCTGTTAAAATGCGCTCTATCAATTGGCTTGGCTCGCGCATTGCCTCCTCTAGGGGGGCGAGGTCTAGGCTATTGTTTTCCAGGATTGCTGGGTCCAATTGTTCTGGCTGAAGTAGTGCCTTTGTCCGAATGAATGCTTTGAGCTTGTCCTGCGGACCGACGTCTTGTTCCCTTCGTGTAAGGGCATCCGCTAGTATGTTATTCTTGCCTGTTTGATATATAATCATAAAGGAGTATTGCGAGAGTAGTTCAGCCCACCTAGCCTGACGGCTAGTAAGCTGCTTAGTTGTCATGAAGTACTCAAGTGCTTTGTGATCAGTGTATACCTTGAACCGGGAGGGCGCGCTTTGGAGTTCAGGGCGCCAGTGGCCTAAAGAGCGTACAATGGCTAGCATCTCCTTGTCGTGGATCTCGTAGTTGCATTCCGCGGGGGCCATAGTCTTTGAAAAGTAACCAACAGGGTGCCATTCGCCATTAGGGTGTAATTGAGAGAGTATGCCAGCAACAACTCCATCTGAAGCGTCTGTTTCCAGCTTGCATTCCAAGGCGGGATCGTAATGTCAGAGGAGAGGAGACGAGACTAGGCGTTGCTTAAGCTCTTCGAAAGAGCGGCGGCAAGGCTCGTCGAATACAAAGGGAGTTGAGGCTTTTGTCAGGTGTGTAAGTGGCTTAGCAACGATTCCATAGTCTCGAATAAAGCGCCGGTAGAAGTTGTAAAAGCCAAGGAAAGACTGGACTCCTTTGACTGTATAAGGCTCCTTCCACTCGTGTATTACAGAGACTTTGTCCGGGTCTACTTCAATGCCGTCGGTACTAACTATGAAACCAAGGTACTTGGTTCGAGTAACGCTGAATTCGCACTTCTTGATATCTGCCTGT
>LKTO01001067.1:0-10806 GCA_001399465.1 Hymenoscyphus scutula | reverse complement strand
GGAAGGCAGTAGAGGCTTCTGCTGTGCGTCGAGTGAGTCCTGAGTGGGAGGAGATGACTTAGATGGGGGGCGGGTTTTAAGGGGGGGTAATATGAGGGGTTACACCCGTAGTGTAGTCTTAGTTGCCCAGCAACGAGTAGTAGTAGCAGTAGTAGTGGCAGTAGTAGTGGCAATAGTAGGGTTGTAGGGTCAATGTTCATGGCACACGTAATACTCAAAGAGAACACGTAGCCAGTTCTATTATATATAGAGGGCGTTGGAACTCTACTTTAGAACAGCAGTTGTTCGTTCTTATACAAAGTCCGCCTCTATAATTCAATTCACGAGTATTTGTTACACGCTCTGATAATAATAGTACTTAACCTATTAGAGCGCCGCTTAGTCTTTACTAGTCACGTGTATATATAATTTATAATACTATTCTCTAATTATATAAGAGGTTTAAAAGTCTAATTTATTTCCTTTAAGGTCTATCTATAGGTTATTATATATAAAACATTTTATAAATATCTATATTTCGTCTAGATAAGGTTTATTATTCTAGTTATATTCTTTATTAAATAAGTCTAATAACTCTAATAATAACTCTACTATCTTAACGTTCTATTATAGTAGTAGAGTATATTCGAATTTAGACTAACTATTATAATATTACTCGAGAATAGAGTTATCTTTATTTTCTACTTATATTCTATATCTATAAGCTTCTAGCTCTTTATTAGAATGTCTAATTTTCTTAAGTAATACTACTTCCTTTATAGTAGTAGCGTTAACTTGTTTTTCTAAAGAATTAGCCTTCTTATAATAGTTACTTACTCTATAGCTAAGTAGGCTATATAAAAAGTAGAGGTTCTACTTATATTATTAGTTCTATTCTTTTAGAGAGAGGTCTAGTTTTCTAGAAATCCTTTTCTAGATAGTATTTACTTATTAATCGTTCTAGTAGTCTAGTTAATTCTACTTATTATTTTTCTTATATTCTAGATAAGAGTTTATTTTCTTAAATTTCTATAGATAGTTATCTAAATAGATTACTTCTTTAATTATAGTAGTAATATCTTTATAATTAAGGTTTTATTATACTATTTTCTTATATAGTTTAATATTAAGTTCTCTATAGAATAGTTCTATAAGAGTAAGTAAATTCTACTCTCTCTTATTTCTATAGTATTAGAATTTATTTATATAATTAATTACTAACCTAGTTTAGTATAAGTTAAGTAGCTTATATACTATAGTCTTAACTATATTAATATCTCTAAATATTTTATTTATTATAACTTTAAATATATTCTATAATTAGAATATTAGTTAGATGTTTACTATACTTCTAGCTAAGGCCTTATATATAAAGAAGTTCTCTAAGTATAGCTATATCTATTCGAGAGTAGTCTCTTAAAGATATAAGATAGTAAAGATAGATAATATAGTACTATCGCTATTAAACTTATCTTTATTAAAGTTAAAATAAATTTCTATTTAAAGTAGAAATAATTCTAACTCTTATTATTTTCTATAGTAGATATTAGGTAATTTAATCTATATTATCTTAAGAGCTTCGACTCTATATAGCTCTAGTACGTCTAGTATACTCTTATTATTATCTTTGTCTAGTATAGTATCTTTCTAGAATATAATAGACGTTCTCTAGACTAGTATATTAACGGTACTAGTACTTAGACTAGCGATAGAAGTAGCCTTTAGAGATATTATAATTCGAACCTTTAAGCTTTAAGTACTTAAAGTATAACGATTCTTTAACTAACTAACTAAGGTAACTAAGTATCGCTAGGTTAGTTACTTATAAAGAGGTTTAATCGTAGACTAGATGTTTACTCGAAGGTAAACTTATTACTTAACTATAAAGCTATTAAGGTAGTAATAATAATATAATATTAAGTTAAGTATAAAGCTTCTATCTAATAGTAGATATACTAGTCTTATATAGAACCTTCTATACTTCTAGGTCTTACTAGAGCTTTAAGCTTCTATAAGCTTCTCTTATTCTATAGCTTACTAAAGCTTTAAGCTTCTATAAGTTCTCTTAATTATATAACCTTTCTAACCGAGTCACGTGATCTATTAATAAGGAAATCCTTAGACCGCTTAGCTAGTCTAAGCGTCTCTATTTACTATAAGAGTATTCTAATAGTACTTAATCTATTAGAGCGCTGTCTAGTCTTTACTTAATATATAAATATATAATTTATAATATTATACTATTAACTATTTCTAATTAGTAGAGACTAGTTTTCTTAATAGAGATATTAAGTCTCTTTAGAGCTACTAGTAAAAGAAAGTTATCTATTACTTCTAAGTTAATTATAACTTAGAGTTTCTTTCTAGTAATAGTAGTAGTTATAATTAACTATCTATCTTCTAAGATAGTATAGATTTTAGATTAAATATAATATACTTTAAACTATTATCTCTCTAAGATATTATTACTCTAGTTTCTTATACTTATATAATATACTATCTTATTCTTATATACTTCTACTATAGTATAGATTAATTTCTATTTAATAGATAGTTCTAGTTCTAGCTTTATACTTATAAACTATATCTCTATTAACTAGTTAGAGATAAATTATAGAAAATATCTCTTCTAGCTTATCTTCTTATCTAATATAATCTTAGTAGTATATTATTCTTCTATCGATAGTTAGTTAAACTCTTAGAGTTTTACTATCTAGTCTACTATAGAATAGATTTCTTTTTACTCTACTACTATTCTTCTTAATAAGTTCTCTTATAGATAGATATACTTATTAGTACTATCTATTACTATAACTTATTATAGTAATACTAGAATTATTCTAGTAGATATATATAGTAACTATAAGTCTACTTTTTATCTACTTATATCTATCTAATAGTTTTCTCGTTTATAATATCTAATATAGATCTAGGTTTCTTCTTTCTAGAGTTTCTTATTATAGTCTTCTTATTTAGCTAATTCTAAGGTTTCTAAAGATTCTAAGGATTTAGAAGATAATTCTAGTATTTTATAGTCTTAAGATTATAGTAATTTATCTTCTATCTATAAGTAAGTATTATAGTACTACTTAAGAATAGAATCTTTCTTCTCTACTAATTAAGTTCTATATCTATATACTTCTAGCTTAGTATTAGATAGTTTATATCTTTTAGTTAAAACGACTTCTTCTTTTTTAGTAGTATTAATTTATTTCTTACTAAATTTCTTTATTTACTTTTAAGAGTACTTATTTAATATATAACTAGGCTAGCTATATAAATAATATAAGTTCTACTCTTTTTAGTAGTTATATTCTTCTTTAGATAGTTAGTTTTAGTTAGATCTATTACTCTAGAATAGTCTACTTTAGATAGCGTTCACTTTATAGTTATAATCTAACTAGTTCTATCTCTTATATTTCTTTCTTCTACTCTTATAGTATAGTTTAAACTACTTAAATTTCTATAATCGATTATCTAACTAGATAACTAGTTTAGTAATATAAGTAATATTAGAATACTTAAGATTTTAATATACTATCTATTTATAAAGATATAGCTTTAATCTTCTCTAGAATAATTCTATAATAGTAAGTATATTCTATCTTATTTTATTTCTATAATATTAGAATCTATTAATATAGTTAATTACTAATATAGTTTAGTATAAATTAAGTAACTTTTATACTAATATAGTATACTAGAATCTCGAATACTCTAGAACCTTAAATATCTTTTCTTACTCTACTTTCTAGATATAATATTAAATTATTATTATAAATAATATTTACTTAAACTACTCGCTATCTAATAAACTAATTATATCTATAGCTTCTTAATAAGTTTATATATTATAACTACTCTTTCTATAAGTTCTATAACGTCGAATAGTTAATTATCTCTTATTCTAATTACTCTTTATAGAATACTTATTCCTTTATACTTACTTCTTAGTATCTCGCTAAGCTAATATATTCTATATATTCTCTATAATAAGTATATCTCCTTAATAGGCCTAGGTCTTTTTAGCTCTATAATATTTACTAAGTATCTTATATACCTTATAAAGAGTCTAGACTTCGACTATTAATAAAGTTATCTTATAAGCTATTATCTCTATCTCTTTAGCTAATATAGCTACTTTCTCGAAAATAGAGGTTAGTAAGCTTTCTTAATAATATATAATACGATTTTTAATAAGAGTTATTTATAAAAGAGCGTTAGTTAGACTATAGAATATCTAGACGACCTAAGAGTTAGTATAGTCTAATAGAGTACTTAGAGATATTAGAGTCTATAAAATAATATCTAGCTTAGAGAGTATATTCTAAGAATCTAGAGATACTAGACTAGCTCTATAGAACCTAGCTTTAGCGTTTTAGATTATAATTAACTAGTTATAGACTATATAAAAGGCTATAAAGAATTTAACCTTAGTAGTATAATTTATATAAGCTTTAATAAAGGTCTTAACTTAATATCTATATATATATTTAAGAGTACTAAAATATCTAATATTAAGTAGCTAGATTAAATAAAATAAATAAGAAGAGAGATAGAGAAGAATTATATTATTAGCTTTATAATACTCTTAAAATATAGCTAATTTATAACTCTTATATCTATCTAGTACTAATATTTAATATAGTCTATATATATAACTATATATATATTTATTAAAGTATTCTAGCTATTTAAGACTTATTTTATTATTAGTCTATCTATTACTAGTTAGCTTTATAATCTAATTATATAGTAGGTCGCTCTTAGTATACTAACTAGTAAGATAGTTTTTTACTTTAACTACTAAAAATAGTAGTATACTTAAACTCTCTCTATTAATATATATAATTACTATAGTCTATTCTCGATTACTAGATTAAATAGTTTTACCTCTACTACGTCGATTCGTATATATAATAACTATAGTAGAACTAATTATATCTATTATAAAACTAGTCTTATTATAGTTCTAAAAGTTATATTCTTAAAACTCTATTTCGCTTATATATTCTCTACTAGCTAGAACTATACTCTAATAAGCTTAAGATCTTTATATAAGACTCTTTAAAAGTTATAAATATAATTAAAATATATCTTTAACTCTAGACGATATTATATAAAGTATTAGGTCTAGTTCTTTCTAATAAAGTATTCTCTATATAACTCTACTATATAATTTACTATATCTTCTATACTAGCTAACTAAGATCTAAATTCTTTTATATCTAGATTAAATATATATTAAATAATTACTTTCTTCTTCATTTTAGTTAGCTTTTACTAAGAGTTATATAGCTATTTATTCTATTAGAAAGTATAGATTTAGATACTTTATATATCTTAGTAGTAGCGCGACTACTAAGTTTTTTTATTATTCGAATAGCTTTAATAGCTAAGATAATTTATACTTCTTAGAATTAGATTTCTATCGCTAATTATTAAGAAATTATATATTAAGGTTAATATAGTTTATTAGTAAGTCGATTATATTACTAAGTCGATTACTTTAAAACTTATATAAAAATATCTAAAATTAAAACCTTAGTTTTACTACTATATAAAAAAGTAGTATTAAGAATTTTAGACACTTACTAATTATAATCGATTAGTTATTAAAGAAATAAAAAAATAATTATAATTATAGAGGTAATTTTAAGCGAATCGTCGATTATAATTAGTAAGCGTCTAAAATTCTTAATACTATTTTTTTATATAGTAATAAAACTAAGATTTTAATTTTAGATATTTTTATATATAAATATATAAAGTATATAGTTATATATAGACGCTTTTTATATAGGTTTTAAAGTAATCGACTTAGTAATATAATCGACTCGCTAATAAACTATATTATAAGATAGTAGAGTAAGAAAAATTATTTAAGGTTCTAGAGTATCTAATATTCTAGTATACTATATTATACTATAAATAGTATTAAAGTCTCTAAATATATAGTATATTACTATCTTAAAACTCTTCTATAAATAAAATATTTATTCGATAGTATTTATAGAACTTTTAGTTACTTTATTATTAAAGTAGTTCTAAAGAAATAGCTATATCTATTTAGAAGTATTTCTCTAGAGATATAATATAGTAAAGATTTATTAAGTAGTTTAATTATTAGAAAACCTTTTAGTATTAAAGTTAAAATAAATATCTATCTAGAGTAGAAACGATTCTATCTCTTAGTATTTTCTATAAGTTAATAGATATTAGATATTTAGACTCTAATAGTTTTAAGTATCTTAACTCTAAATAGCTTAGAGATATTTAGTATACTCTTATTATTATTATTTATACTAACTCTTATAGTAGTATATTAGAATATAGTAGACGTTACTAATAAGAAACTTAGATTAAGAGAGTTAGATTAACTAGAGGCTTAGTAAGTATATAGTCTTAGTAAGGCGATAAGCGTATAAATATAACTCGATAGTAGCTTATAAGTAGACTAATACTACTAATACTATAGATAGTTTTAAGAAGTATATAGATAGAAGAGAGTATCTAAGAGTTCTAGACCTATATAACTATAAGGTAGATAGAGGTATAATAGAGTATTATTTATTCTATATTCTAATAGAATACTAATTATTCTACTACGTCTATATACTCTACTACTTATTTAGTTCCTTATATTACTAGAGAGAAGAAGTTAACTTAGCTAGTATTAGAGCTAGCTATAGTAGTAGCTACTAGATAAGATATTAAAGCTATAGTAATTAAACTTCTAAGTAGATACTTAAAGTATAATAATTCTTAAACTAACTAACTAAGGTAAACTTATTACTATATAATACTATTAAGATATTAATAATAATATAATATTAAGTTAAGTATAAAGCTTTTATCTAATAATAGATATACTAGTTTTATATAGAACCTTTATAGTTCTAGATCTCTTCTAGATCTATAGAACTATCTAGATTCTATAAGAGATTCTCTAGAGTCTATTATATAACTATCTAATACTATAAAATCTTTAGTTCGTTTATCTAATATAACCGATCTCTATTCTACTATAAGTCTATTTAGATATAGTTAATCTATTAGAGCGATATCTAGTCTTTACTTATTATATACTAATATATAATTTATAATAGTTAAAGTACTATTATATACTCTTATAGTATCTTAGAATCGGTTAGATTAGCTAAGCGATCTAAAGGATTTTATTATATATAAATTATATAATAAGAGTAACTAGAAGTCGCGACTAGACTAGTAAGCTAGTATTATAAGTAGAAATATTCTATATAAGACTAGTATATCTACTATTAGATAGAAGCTTTATATTTAACTTAATATTATATTATTATTACTACCTTAATAGCTTAATATAGTAATAAGTTTACTTCTAAGTAGATAACTATTAGAGGTTATACTTATAGAGTAGTCTTAGTTGTCTAGCGATAAGTAGTAGTAGTAGTAGTAGTAGTAGTAGTAATAGTAGAGTTATAGAGTTAATATTTATAGTATATATAATACTTAAAGAGGATATATTAGCTTAGTAGAATACTAAGAAGTAAGTATAAAGAGATAAGTATTCTATAAAGAGTAATTAGAATAAGAGGTAATCGACTATTTAATATTATAGAACTTATAGAAAGAGTAGTTATAATATATAAACATGTTAAGAAGCTATAGATATAATTAGTTTATTAGAGTTCGAGTAGTTTAAGTAAATGTTATATATTATAATAATTTAATATTATATCTAGATAGTAGAGTAAGGAAAAGTGTCCGAGGTCCTAGGGTGTCCGGGGTTCTAGGGTGTCGGGGTTCTAGTGTACTACGCTATACTTTTTAGTCTATATTAATTATTCTCTCTTCTGTTTATTATTTACTAGTTACGTCGGTAGGCTCTCGCTCTCTATTCCGCGCCTCGTTCGGAACCCCCCGCACCCTGTTCTATTACAACGTCTTAACCGAGGCATACAGGCCTTAGGATAGCTAGTTATAACGGTTAAGTATAGCAAGCTACTACATGTACTTCCCACACCACGGGCATGCGGATGGAAGTTGGGAAGAGGTTAGTAATACGAGGATGGGGATAGGATTGTAGTCTTGAGAGTTATCGTTTTGTAAGTTGCTAGGGAGTTCATAGGGGTCACTTAGGAAAAAGTCACTGTGATCGAGCTTAAACCAAGTTGCAAAGTAGTTAGAAGAGTTATCAAGCTATAAAGCGATCAGGGACATGGTCACGCCGTGGTAGGTAGAGAAGAAGGTATTGAAGTATTTATTTGAGTGTAAAGCTTGCTTTCTAAGAAGAGTGAGCAGAAGTCCTTAAGTACTCAAGCGCCTGAACCCCTGGTTAGTACAACAAGCACAAACTACATATACACGTGACTTTCAAGAAAACGTGACACACCCCTCAGGCGCACTAGTCCTGAATAGGTTAAGTGTTCCCTTTTAAGGAAGCAAACAACCTTTTTATATCTATAATTCTACGTTACCTTTCGATCTTCCTTTCAAGCAATAATAGTAACCCTACCGCCCCCCCTGCTATAGCTTGTTAGTCGAGATCTGCTTGTATTACTTACACCGCTACTACTCTTGAGGCACGAAAAAGAAAGGTAAGTAAATAGAGATCTAATTCTCCTTATTTAATGCTCGATCTATAGAAGTGAGGCTCGTTCGAGCTCACCTCTCACTTCTAAGCATCAGGTTGGTATAGCTTCTTAATCTTATTACTAATACTTGTTTTCTAGAGAGGCGACCTTAATAATAGTTCTCGAGTTTCTTCTACACCTCCTCCACGCTCGCCGGCCGAGCTCTAAAACCCCTCTCCAGCTGCTTAGTCGAATAAGCTTCAAACCCCTTCTCTAGTTGCTTAGTCGAATGAGCTCCTAAACCCTCCTCTCGTCGCTTCGTTAGATAAGCTCCTAAACCCTCCTCTCGTTGCTCTATTAGAAGCTAACTCTAATTCCTCTTCTACTAAGAAGAGACGTAGTTCGCAAGGTGCCCTCTAATAGGATTTATATAATAGTTGTTTTTAAGCTATGTTATAGAGATAGTTAGATAAGAATCAAGGTTATTATTATAATGTTATTAGTTAGTAAGTTAACACTCGCTATTATCGCTACTTAGATAGCTATAACTATGTTCTAATATATCCTCTAGTCGTTCCTTTTACTCTTCTCCTATTTAGTACTCTTTAAGATTTAGCTGTTATATAGGTTAAATTAGTAAAGAAGTAAGTTAATTTATTATCTTATTTTAAGCTTTCTATTAACTAATTTCTTTTTAGAGTTTTAATAGTAAAGATTAAGGAATTATATACTATCTATAAGTTTATAGTTTATTATAGTTTAGATAATAAGCTTTAACACTATATAGATACTACTTATACTACTAGAAAGTATAGACTTACCTCTCTTCCTTCTTCTACTTCTACTAGCGATAATATTAAGAAGAATAAAGATAAGGTTATTAAATTAGTAAAGGTAGCTTAGAAAAGTATTATTTATACTTATATTATTAAGTTAATAGACCTGATTAATAGTAATTAAGCTTAGTATAGGTTGTCTTTATACTTGTTATTATATATATAAATACTTAGAAGAGATTTAAGTAGCTAGCAACTTATACTCTAAGTAGGTTAGTTCTTTTAAAGAATAAGGAAATATATCTTTAAATAGACTTAAAAGTAGATAATAATAAAAGAAAGTTTATAAATAAGATTAGATAAAAGAAGATTTATACTTAATAGTACTTTAGTTATATAATATATTATTTAGTAAGCTTAAATTAGTACCTCTTAGATCTCTAAGCGTATATACTTCTAAATTTATACACGATATACTTACCTCTCCTTAGAATAGAAGTACTAGTTTCTTAGAGTTACTTCTTAAGGATTCTACTAATACGCGTTTATTCTAAAGGTTTAAGAGTTTTCTAAAGTCTTTAAATTTAAAGTATAGTAGATTTTTTATTATCCTGTCTACTAGTATATCTTTTATTAGTAGATATATAAGCTTAAAGCTCTCTTATTAGTATTCCTAGTATAGCTATATATTCTAGATATTAATATATTAAAGCTTAGTTAAGATATATTAATTATCCTTAACTACTAGCCTAATTATTTACTAATTATTATAGAATATTATCTATATGTCTTCTAGATTAAGCTTTAATTTAGTAAACAAGCGCTAAAGAGCTATTATCTCCTCTATAATAGACTTTATACTAAGTAGCTCTACCTCTATAGTCGACGTAGTTATAGTTTCCTGTCTTATTACCTTCTATATAATTATACTACTAAATAGCGCGATTATATATCTAGTAGACAATTATTAGGTTTCTATATTATTAGTGTAGAAAGCATCGGATACTATTATTAGAAGCGTTTCTCTCTATTTAGCTAAGTATTCTATCGCTAGAAAACAAGAACTAAATAGGTACTATAGAGTCTACTCTATAGCTTAAATATATATAATCGAAGGGTTTATTAGAAATTATAACAGCTAAGAGTATACGAAGGCTATATCTAGTCGGATCATTATTATAGTATATAGAATTAAACCTACTATCTACTAAAAGAGCTTAATCTTATGTTATTTCGCGCTCTCTTCGTTCTTCTTAAGCTCTATTCCTAGTAGAGATATATATAGATATTTTCCTTTAGTTAGTCTAAATTACTTAATAATCTAATTAATATATATATTATATATTAACTAGAGCTTTATTTACTTACGATCTCTAAGTACTTAAATATCTAGGAACTATTTAATATCTTTTAAATTATAGAGTTTATATACTATACTTAACTTATTAATTAGTAAGTAAGCTTAAACCTTATTATCCTTATAGTATATAAAT
>LKTO01001066.1:0-10836 GCA_001399465.1 Hymenoscyphus scutula | reverse complement strand
CAACCTCCTGTATATAAGAGCTTCCAGCTCCTAGGCTTCTGTCCTTTCTTCTCTTCTCTCTTTAGCTTAGAATCCTCGTATAGACAGTTCTATAGTGCCTAACTTACACCTGGCGTAGTCGTGCATTCGTGTGCGGTCTATAAGCTGTGCGTGTCGTTACACTTACTACCGGAACCGAAAGAAGAAGCTCTCTTAAAACGTCCTTACGTTTTATAACTTCGATATAGTATATACCTTTATTCTTACTAGCTAGAAGGGTTTAGCTCACGATACTACCGTGTTATATATTATAAAAGCTCTATATAGATTTACTACTCCTAAGGGAAAATATTAGCTTAGGGACGTAGGATACGCTAATTCCGATACTATACTCTCGCTATACCGAGCTATAATATACTATCTCAAAGAGTAAGCTTATAGAAAACTTAAACTAAAGAACGCTAAGGAATTATTTCTATCAGGTCCCTTATATAATTCCTCCTCCTCGCTCCATCCTATACTAGAAGTACTCTCTAAAACACTCCACGTCTTCCAATGCTCCTTGATATCTCGCCATTTATTACGCACATGCCTAAGCTCTACCACAAGTCCCTGCTTTTAGCAGGCTTCTTGGTCAGGCAATAATAGCATTCCATCCCTTAGGCTTCCAATTACCTGCATCAGTGCCTTTTCCCCCTACAAATTGTATATGACCTTCAACTACAAGAGCCTCTTCCTTTCACTTGTCCATTACATACGCGGCTTGGCCGGTGGCTTAGGGTTTAGATCGGGCGTAGGAGTATCTAGTAGGAGAAGCTCAGGATTAGTGGGTATGCCGTCAGCAGAGGAGGTTGCCGTAGAAGCTTTAGCCTTGCGTAGTTGTTTCTTTTGAGCTTTGTTTAGTGCGCGCGCACGCCTACGCTTAGTACTCGTATTAGATTATGTATTTGGTTGAGTTTGAGTAACTTCTTTAAGAGTAGGAAGGTACTCAGATACCGATTCCGATACAGGAGGTCCTACGGTAGGTAGTAGAGTAGCTATAGTAGTAGTAGGTGTTAAGAGTAAATAAGTGTAGTAGAAGATAAGTACTTATATATATTATTAAAGGAGAGTGAATTAAGAAGGTTATAGAGGTCTCTTATAGAAAGGACTAATATTAATCCTTTAGTTTTTAAATAATAATTTAAATAATAACTTAATCTAAACACCTATACTACTTTTAAATATTATTTAGAATTTAAAGAATATCCTTAAATAATACGAATTAAATAATATAATCTAAATAGGCTCTTAATAGATAGCTGATTATAAAGCTTAGCTAGAGCCTATAGCCGCGGTTAATTTAATTAGAACTTAGTTTAGACTATATAGATAGTTAATAATTTCTATAGATTATTATTATCTCGAAGAAGCGAGTTTAATATTAATTTCTAGAAAAATGTAATTTAAAAAATAAAAAATCCTTATAACTTTTAAGCGATATAGTATACTAGATTCTTTAAAGAATAATTATTATATACTATAATAGATTTACTAAACTTGAAAAAATTATATAAATAGAGAATAATAGTTTTATCTAGAAAGTTTTATAGAGAAAGGTTCGCTTAGATATAAGCTATAGTAATATCGATTATAAAGTATTAATTTTTATACTATTCGATATAAAATAGTTAATATAGATTATATTCTAATATAATAGACCTTATTATAAGTTATAATAGTTTTAAATTAAGGTTAAGGTAGTATCTTAGCTAAATACTATAACGTAGTATACTAGAATCTCGAATACTCTAGAACCTCGAATACTTTAAATCTTATATAAAAAACGTCTATATATAACTATACACTTTATATATTTATTAATAAAAATATCTAAAACTAAATTTTTATTAAAGAAATAAGAGTTTAATACTATAATAATATTTACTTTAAATCTCTACTAGTTTTACTTAACGATTCGCTTAAAATAGCCTCTATAACTATTAACTATTTTTTCTTTCTTAAATAACACTTTAAGACAAGGTAAGTAATATTTAAAAAACTTATAAAAAGAATACTTCTATATTAATAGAATAAAATTTTTAATTTTAGATATTTTTATTAATAAATATATAAAGTGTATAGTTATATATAGACGTTTTTTATATAAGATTTAAAGTATTTAAGGTTCTAGAGTATTTAAGGTTCTAGTATACTATATTAAGTTTTAATTTATCGCCTATATATATATTTAAGTATACTAAAATATCTAATATTAAGTAGCTAGATAAGATAAGATAAGTAAGAAGGAAGATAGAGAGATATAATATTATTAGCTATATAGTACTTCTAGAATCTTACTAATTTAAAACTCTTATATCTATTAAGAACAAGTATTTAATATAGTTCTATTATATAACTACGAGTATATTTATTAAAGTATTAAAGCTATTCTAGATCTATCTTATTATTCGTCTATCTATTATAAGTTATTTTAATAACCTAATCGTTAGAGAGGCCTTCTTTAGTATACTAGTAAGAGAGATAACATTTTCTCTTTATAACTAAAAATAAAGAGATACTTCTTTCTTTACTATTTATATAAATAATTACTATAGCCTATTTCTAATTCTCTAGCTAAACTACTTTACCTCTACTATATCTATCTATATAAGTAACAACTATAGTTAGAGAGATTATATCTATTATAAAGCCTATCTCGTCGAAGTTATAGAAACTATAGTTCTAGATTCTATATTTTACTTATATATTCTATACTAGTTAAAACCACGCTCTAATTAGCTTAGAATCTTCGTATAAGGCTCTTTAAAAGTCGTAAACACGATTAAAACGTATCTTTAATTCTAGTTAATATTATATAAATTAATATATCTAGAGCTTTCTAATAAGTTTCTCTTCTTATAATTTAAGAATATAATTCGCTATATCTTTAACGCTAGTAAGCTAGAGTATAAATCCTCTTATATCTAGATTAAGTATATATTAAATAATCGTTTCCTTCTCTAGTTTATTTAATTTATAATAATTAGATATAGTTTCGAGATAAGAAGTTTAGCTAGCTATTTAGTATTATAGTATTATTTTAGAGACTTTATAGATTTTTGTAGTAGAGCGACAACTAAGTTTTTTACACGTTTAGATAGCCTTAATAGCTAAGGTGATTTATACTTCTTAAGTATAAACTTCTATATTTAGTTATAGAGAAAACACGTCTTAAAGATAGTAGATAGTAGAGTAGAGAAAAGTATACTACTCGATATAATATACGCTACTCGATAATAAACTATGTTAAGTAAAGAACTTATAATCTAGAAAGGAAAAGTCTTTATTTCCTTAATAATAGTAAAAGAATTTATTAAAGAATAGTATAAACTAGTAGCTTATAGCTATTAAGAGATTAGATAAATAACTCTCTATCTAAAAAGATTATTTAGCTTTAAAGAAAGCTTAAACTATATAGTTAAGAATATACTATTAGAGTATAATATCTATATAAGAAATAAGAATTTCTACTATATATCTTATAAATAGATAGATACTACTTTAATACTATAAATATCTTAGAAATTAATATTCTAGAATTTTATTATTAAACTATTAAAATCTAAGAATCTAATAATAGAAGTTAAATATAATTTAATTCTAGTTATTATAGAAAGGCTTACTAAATATATAATACTAATATTATATATAACGTAGTTTACTACTAAGCGACGTATCTATAATAGTTCTAACCGCTACTCTACTAAGACAAGACTCTAGGAGGAACTCGACTAATCAGAGGTGCCTTACTTTAGAAGATCTCTTACTTTAGTAGATCTCTTACTTTAGTATACGCTAGACGTACCTTATGTTTTTAAGAGCCTCTAGCTTCTAAGCTTCTGTCCCTTCTTCTCTTCTCTCCTTAGCTTAGAATCCTTGTATTTAATAGTTTCTACGATTCTACAACCTATACTATAGGCCTTATATACGTGTCGTTATATTATTCTAAGCTTGTATACACTGCCTAGGAAGGCTATAGATAATCTCCCTGCCTATCTATCTAGCGTGATAGAAGGACTCTATAATCCTTAACTATCTAGCTGTAGTACTTTTTAAAAAGAAGTTAAGAAGATCTAGAGACTAGAGAGTCCTAGATATAACTACATAACAAGACAAGTATTCCTCGAAGTAAAACATACTAATATCAACTACTACTACTACTATAGTATTATTATAATAGAAAGTACCTTTAGAGGTTACTACTTAATATATATTCTATAGACAGAGATATCTAAATCTATAATAAGATAATAATAATTCTCTAGTAGCTTAGCTTAAGCACTAGCTAGACTCTAACTATAATAACACCTCTAAACCCTTAGACACCTTATAAGAACAAGTCCGAGAACTTAGCTAGGACTAGTCGCGAACCTAGGAGTTACTTAAGAAGCTCCTTAGCTAACTTTCGCCTTTAAGTAACTCTAATATTAATCCCTAAACGGCTGTACTATTACTTCTAAATATTATATAATCGATAGAATAAAACCTAGAATTAACGATAACAAGCTACAAGTACTTAGTAAAGTTACTAGACCTATAGCCTCTATCTAATAGAATAGATCCTATATTCTTAGGTTAGAAGATCTAGATATAAGGGAAATTTAGAAGTAATAGAGACTAGTTCTAGAATAAGGTAGAAAGAATGTTTTATATCTTTAATTATATAATAGGCAATGTCTAGAAACACCTTTAGCCGCGAATAGATAAGGACTCCTAGACTTACTTCGTCTTAGTAGAAGAAATAATTAACTATCTTACTTCTATTTTCGTTAATCTAAACTAAGTAAGGGATATAAGATATAAGTATAATCGTCTAACGATAAAGATTATATAAACCTTCTAAGAATTCTAAACCTAGTTCCTACACCTAGCTAGAGAAGCATAGATTCCCCGGGAATGCCTCCGCCTAGACCTATACGATCGACTTACAACTCCGCTCTAAAGAGGAATAGCTCTAATGCTACGTATACTAGATACCTACTAGGAACTAGCAGTTAATTGTTTATCGTTAGACATAGAGCTTAGACAAATTAATACAAGAGAGAAGCGCTAAAAGACATTCCAAGAGAAATCTATACAACCTACTCGCTCTTCTACTCCTGCCCAGGGCTATATAACAGCCTCTACGCCGCTTACTATATATAGACCAGGCCCAGCTTCCTGTATAACACCTGCCGCTCCTCTCCGCAACACTAGTAAGCTCCCTCGTACTAGTAAAGCAAGAAGACCAGCGCCCGCAGATGCGAACACTAACTGTTACAACTACTATAGAAAAGAACACTACGCTACTACCTGTCCTAAGCTAAAGCGTGTAGACCTTAAAGAAGTAGAAGAAGAAGAAGAAGATAAAGACGCTTTAGACGAATTAGGAAAAGAGGAACCCTAGGCTAAGACTCCTGCCTAGAGTATACTCTTAGTCTAGAAAAGATTAACCTAAGTCGATTAATAGATAGAAAGTACTTTATAGTTCTATATACTCTTATAAATAATAGAATTACTATTATAACCTATACTCTTATTAATACTAGAGTAAATAGCTTTACTTTTATTAATACTATATTTACTACTAAGATAGTAAAATTTTTTAACCTTACCTCTTAAAAGCTTATATAAACTATTACTACTAAAGGGTTTAATAGTAAATCAAGTAAATCTATTACCTACTTTCTTATACTTTAACTCTCTATAGATAGACATTAATAAATAGATATCCTCTTCTATATTCTTAACCTTAGAAACTATAATATTATCCTTAGACTTAAATAGATAGTATACTTTAACCTTTAGCTTAATCTAGAACAAGGAATACTAATATAGCTAGATAATAATAAACTACTAACTTTTTAAAGAGAAATCTATATACCTAGAAGCTATATATACTCTTAACGATACTAGCTAGAATACTAGCGAGATATACTAGCTAGAGAATATATAATGAATTAAGAGAATATATAACGTTAAGACGGCTAGTAAGCCTTACTACTCTATATAATCCTCTCTCGCTCTACTCGCCCGCTCTTGCCTAGAACGCTATTAGAAGAAGACTTAGGTTATAAGAGCTAGGAAACAGCCGAAATTAAGACTATTAGACGTAATAAGTATAAATAGAATATATAAGACAAGATGTATTAAATATAGTAAGAACTTAGCCTATAGAAAACTATACTCTTATAGTCTATTATAAAGAAGTTAGTTTCTATACTATAAGACTTACCTTTAGTAAACATCGCTTATATTAGTATAAATAGATTCTACTTTTACTTATAACGAAAGGAGAATAAGTTCTTTATAACAAGTCTATATAAATTAGACTAAGTAATCTAGAAGAAAGAGACTCTAAAGGATAATAATAAAGTAACTCTCTAGAATATTAAGAACAAGCTTTCTCTATAACACCGTTTATATAAAGACGTATTCTTAAAGGCTATATTAGATAAGCTCTCGCTCTATCGTTTCTATAATTATTAAATTAAGCTTAAAGCTCTAAATACTCTAGAGTATAGCTTACTATATAACTAGTTAATAGACAAGCTTAAAGTAATTAAGTAGTATCTAATTAAGAACCTTAATAAGAGCTTTATTAAGTTAAGCTAAGTACTCTTTACCTTATCTACTCTCTTTATATATAAACTAAATAGTAGTCTATACTTCTATATCGACTTTTATAAGCTTAACACTCTTACTTATAAGAACTAGTACTCTTTACCCTTAATTAATAAAACTCTCGCTTATCTAGCTAGAGTAAAGATATTTATAAAGCTTAATATTCGCTAGGCTTTCTACTAAATTCAAGTACATCTAGACGTAGAAGACCTAACTATCTTTTATATAAGATATAGATTATATAAGTGTAAAGTACTCTCTTTTAGACTTATAAATAGTCTAGTAATATACTAACGCTATATAAACGACATACTTTTTAACTACCTAGACGACTTTTATATAGTCTACCTAGATAACATTCTTATCTACTTAGACGATCTCTTAGAATATAATAAGTATATATATAAGGTTCTCTAGTAGCTTCGCGATACTAGTCTATAAGTAGATATTAAGAAGTATAAATTCAGCGTTACTTAAACTAAGTACCTTAGCTTTATAGTTAGTACCGATAGTATTAAAGTAGACCTAGATAAAGTCTCTATAATATATAAGTAGAAGGAGCCTAGTATAGTTAAAGAAGTCTAGTCTTCCTTAGCTTTTATAACTTCTACTAGTACTTTATCTATAACTATAGAATTATTACTAAGCTACTTATATAATTAATAAAAGCCTTAACTCTCTTTATTTTTAATAAGCCTTACTAGTAAGCTTTTAAGAAACTAAAGTAGCGCCTTATATTCTCTCTACTCCTCTAACATTATAACTCTACCTTAGAATATAAGCTTAAAACAGACGCTTCTAATAGAGTTGTTACTAGTATACTCTCTTAATTATACTCTAATAACAAATAGTATCCTATAGGTTACTTTTTAAAGACTATAGCCCTCGCGGAATACAACTACAAGATCTACGACAAAGAGATACTAGCTATCGTACGCTCTTTTAGCCATTAGCGCCCTGAACTCTAAAGCGCGCCCTCTCGGTTTAAAGTGTATACTAATTATAAAGCACTTGAGTATTTCATGACAACTAAACAGCTTACTAGCCGCCAGGCTCGTTAGGCTGAATTACTCTCTCAATACTCCTTTATGATCATGTACTAGACAGGCAAGAACAACACTCAACCTGATGCTCTCACGCGAAGAGAACAAGACGTCGGCCCGCAGGACGAGCTCAAGGCATTCATTCAGACAAAGGCACTACTTCAGCTAGAACAATTAGACCTAGCAATCCTGGAAAACAATAGCCTAGACCTCAACCCCCTAGATAAGACAATGTATAAGCCAAGCTAATTAATAGAGCGTATTTTAACAGCTAATTATATAGTAGACTCTCTAGCCGCTCTCTGGAAGCAAGTAAAGGAGCAGCTAGGAGACTTCTAGTTAGATAATAGACTACTTCTCTACTAAGGACGATTAGTAGTTCCTATGTAAGAAACCCTAGTAGCTGATCTAATTTAAGAAGCTTACGATTAGATCTCCTCCGCGTATCCTAGTAAAGTAAAGATAATAAGAATCCTTAGCTAGAAGTACTATTAGAAAGGACTTCCTTAGAATATAGCCTAGTATATTCGTAACTACTACGCTTATAAGAGAGTACACGTTCTAAGGGACTGTACCTCTAGATTCCTACACCTACTACTAGTCCTAGACCGCCTATAGTAATATATTATAATAGACTTTAAGTCCTTTCTAAAAGATAAGTTTAGTTATAATATAGTATATATAGTAATTAACTGTTTAAGTAAGTAAAGTATCTCTATTTCTTACTATAAGATAACAATAGCTAAGAATATAGCCTAGCTTTATATATCGTACGTTTACTAATACTATAGAGCGCTATAGACAATTATATTAGACAGAGGACCTTAATTTATCTCTAACTTCTAGATAGAGTTCTATTAGATACTAGGTATCTAGATTAAGCTTTCTACTACTTTCTACTCGTAAATAGATAGACAAATAGAAATCATAAACTAGTATTTAGACTAGCGCCTACGCCTCTTTATTAATTACTACTAGGATAACTAGTCTAAACTACTACCTATTATAGACTACGCCTAGCTAACGCTGCCTTATAAGAGTATTAGAATGTCGCCTTTTAAGCTTCTAAACGCCTACTCTCCTCGTACCTCTTTTAACTAGAATACGCTAAACCCTGCTATACTAAAAGAAAAGCTAAACTAAGAAGAGATATAGTAGGTAGTTAAAAAGCTCTAAGAAGCGTAGGAGATAGCTTATATAATTATAAAGGAAGCGTAGGATAAGAAGCGAAGAGATATTAACCTCTACCGACGTAAAGTAGACTTTAAAGTAGGAGATAAGGTCTAGATATCTATAAAGAATTAGAAGATAGAGCGCTCTAGCTACAAATTAGACTATTAAATAGCAGGCCTATACGAAGTAATTCAAAAGGTTAGACACTCCTATAAAGTTAAGTTGCCGGCGTCTATAAAAATATACTCTATATTCTCTCTAGACCGTCTATAGAAAGCCTTAGACAACTCTCTGCCAGGGTAAATAAACGAACCACTCTCGCTAATATAGGTTATAGACGATAAGGAGTAGGAAGTAGAGGAAGTGATTATAGTAAAGAAAGTAAGGAGTAGACTATACTATAGAGTAAAGTAGATAGGCTACAACGAGGACCTAGAATAGTATCCTACTTATAACTTCAAATATTCGCTACACAAGCTAAGGAACTTCTATATAGTATACCCTATATAACTAGGTCCCTCGCGTCGCTTAGGTGAATGGATTAGAGCTTATAAGGATAGGGAGGATTTGTATAAAGACTTAGAGGATAGTACAGAGGCTTCTACAAGCTTGAGAGCAAGCTTCTTTTCAAAGGGGGGGGGTAATATAACGGTTCTGACCGCTACTCTACTGAGACAAGACCCTGGGAGGAACTCGGCTAATCAGAGGTGCCTTGCTTTAGAAGATCCCTTGCTTTAGTAGATCCCTTACTTTAGCATGCGCTGGACGCACCTCATGTATTTAAGAGCCTCTGGCTCCTAGGCTTCTATCTCTTCTTCTCTTCTCTCCTTAGCTTAGAATCCTTGTATTTGACAGTTTCTACGATTCTATAACCTACACCGTGGGCCTTGCGTACATGTCGTCATAGTACCTTTCTCTACTCTAATACTTATAAACTTTAAGACGCGTTTTATTAACTATTTATTATAGAAATTTAAACCTAAGAAGCGTGAATTATTCTAGTAATCGAGGCTATTTAAACGTCTAAAAAGCTAAGTAAACGCTCTATAGTAAATATTAATAAGGTCTCTAAAGTAACACTTTAATATAGAATAGCTAGCTAAACCTATTACTCTAAAATTAAAGCTAATTGTTATAAATTAAATAACTTAGAGGAAGATATAATTATTTAATATATACTTAATCTAGATTTAAGAGGATTTACACTCTATCTAACTAGTATTAAAGATATAGCGAATCTTCTACTTAAATCTCGAGAGGTACTATATATTAGTAAGAACTAGATATATCGATTCATTTAATAACAACTAGAGTTAAAGACACGTTTTAATTACGTTTATAACTTCTAAAGAGCCTTATATAAAGATCTAGAGCTTATTAGCGTATAGTATTAACTAGTTAAGAATATAAAGGTAAAATTTAGTATTATAGACTCTAATCTCTATAACTTTAATAAGACAGGCTTTATAATAGATATAATCTCTCTAGTAATAGTTATAACTTATATAGATCGACATAGTAGAGGTAAGGTAGTTTAGCTAGATAATTAGAAATAGACGATAGTAATTATTTATATTAATAGTAAAGGTTAGAGTATCTCTCTATTTTTAGTAGTTTAAGAGAAGAATTATCTTATAAGTTAGTATACTAAGAGCGGCCTCTTATACTACTAGGTTATTAAACCTATAAGTAATAGATAGATAAATAATAAAACAGGTCTAGAATAGCTTAAGTACTTCGATAAGTATACTTCTACTCGAGTAAAGGGTCTATATTAAATACTTATCCTTAATAGATATAAGAGTTATAAGTCGGCCGAATTCTAAGAGTACTATAAGGTATATAATATTATTACTCTTTATTTACCTCCTTATTCCTCTTATTTAACCTAGCTACTCGATGTTAGGTGTTTTAGTATCTTAAAACAAGTATATAGTCGAGAAATTAAGACTTTTATTAAAGCTTATATTAACTATATTATAAAGGTCGAGTTCTT
>LKTO01001065.1:0-10871 GCA_001399465.1 Hymenoscyphus scutula | reverse complement strand
CTCTATTCTTAGGACAATAGATGAGGAAGAAAGTTAGGTACAGGAGGTGATGCTACATTTATCCAGAACCTGAAACACCTGCGCCACCACGTGATATCACGGGACGTAGCTGACATGTGACACAGCTGGCAGATCCGTCACACATACTAAAAGTCGGAAATAACTAAATTGTAAATCGTAAATTATAAATTATAAATTTTAAAGTATAGGTAGAGAAGAGAAGTAGATAATTTAATATAGTATTAGTCTATATATTTTCTCTCTCTCTCTCTCTCTCTTACTAGCTTATACCTAGAGAGGAGTGTCTACTTCTTTACTAAGTATTCTCGTACTCGCTTATATATACTTACTATTATACTCTCGCGACTCCCTTATTTAGAAGAAGTTAAGGAAGAAAGGAAAAGAGGAAGAAAGGAAAAGAGGAAGAGAGGAAGAGAGGAAGAGAGGAAGAGAGAAAGAGAGGAAGAGAGGAAGAGAGGAAGAGAGGAAGAGAGGAAGAGAGGAAGAGAGGAAGAGAGGAAGATAGAGAGGGGCTTATCTAGAGTTATATAGAGCTAGTAAGTAATTTCACGCTAGAAAGAATATTACCTCGAAATGTTTACTTTCTCTCTTCCTCTCTCGTTTTCTCTCTATACTCTTATAAGAGCCTGTTTGGATTAGTGTTGGTATAAAAGAGGTAAAGGGGTATTTCGTAGTTGTTTGTATTCATCGATGATCTACTAGTTGTAGGCTACGTTATCAATAAATACCCATCCTGAGCCTTGGCGGTCACGTGTACCGCCCCGAAGGCTATTCACTATGGAATATCTCGTAACACTGGCACAACTTTAAAGTTGTTGAACCACTTCTGTATGAACAATTTACTATAATCCTCTAAGAAATCGACTAATCAGAGGACTCTATTCTATGTCATCCGTCCAATCAGATTACTAGGATCTCTCGTGATCTCCACTTATTCCTGAACTTCTATTTCCCTCATTTCTACCAAATCTGTCATTCTCGCTCTACCCACGCATTTACCTTAATCTCATACCTATTAGTATCAATTAGAGCTTTGAGAGCACTATTAGCCTTGCTTTTGGTCATGGAATCGGCGGGATTGTCTTTGCCTTCGATCTATGTGATGTGGTCAATATCTTTGCGCTTAAATGCTTCGCGAAGGCATATAACGTCTACCATAAGTCTCTTCTCTTTTATAGTACCTAGTTAAGTAAGACAGTTGTACAAGGATCTTGAATCTGTGTAAATCTTAAGCGGGATTATGTTGTTAAGTATAAGCTTTAGCGTAGTCTTAATTAATATTGCTATGTTGAATCTATTACTAACAGCATATAGTTCTGATGCTAGCATACTCCGGGTAACTCTCTTATACTTCGTCGAGCTCTAGTGTAAGATATTAGTGTTACCCTAACTATCTATCAAGGTGATAAGGTATCTAATCTAGAAGGTGTAGTCCTTGTTGTTAGTAAAAGCGCCGTCTGTAAAAACTACGATTTTAAGGCCGTCGCTTAATTTAACGTATTTTAGACCTCGATCGGAATTGTTAATCTGCTATTAAATGCGCTTATTTAATTAGCTAATCTCTTCAGGATCTAGGTCTGTATTCTAGGCTAGATATAAGAGGTTAAAAGAGGCTTTAGGTTGGTATACGCCGGCAATATATGCTCCCTGAGCTTGTTACGCTCTATATTCGTCCTTATTAGTAGTAAGCTTTAATTTGTTAATTTGCTTCTTCTAGCTCAAGTATATTAATCCATCTTATGCTATAGTAATGTTACCTCTATTAAAGTCAAGAGGGTGATCTAGCGTGAGTTCTTTACGTTCCTTAGCCTTGAATTCTACCTTCTTAAGTTCTACTTCTTCTTGTTCTACGAATTTCTCATCTGCCAGGATAAGAGTATCGTTAGTTTAGAGTCCTACTAAACCGAAGGCGCCATCGGATGTCGGTTCGTTAGCGATAAATAAGCATGGGTTGTAGGTTGATAATACTATCTTTAAGAATTGTAGGTAGTGCTTACTATACTTAGTAAACTAAAAAGCTCCTGATTCAGAGATGTTGTACTAGGGTTCAAGGTTCTTAATAATCTTATCAAGCTATTATAGTACGTGTAGGTTCGTGGGAGGATTTGCGAATAATCGACGATTTAACTTCTTACTAGTCTAAAGATATACTTACTTAATATTACAGATTAAGAGCCTTAATTTCTTCTTCTTACAATTACTTAAATTGCCCTTGTTAAGTAGATTCTTAAGTATAGTAATAATAAGAATTAGACGTTGACTAATATATTGAATTATAGATAATTCCGTGATAATAAATTCTTTTCTAGTATTACTCTAGGCTTGAATAATTAATCTCGATTTATATAAACTATCTGGTTTAATTATACGATGGAATTTAGAGTTAAATATACGTATACCCTTAGGGACCTCTAATCTATTGATTAAGTTGAATCCTTAGAGCTTTTCAAATCCAGCGATTTCGGCTAAATCCTCTAAGGAGAGTTTATCAGTTGTAAAGTATATTAGTATGCTATATATATGTGCTGTGGCGACGATGATCTTACGTGGTTGACCTCTCTTGCTAGTATACTTAAATTGTACTTCTGGCGCTGGTTGTGGTCGCTCTGGTTCTAGTATATTAGGTATATTTTAAGCGTTTAATCATAGTACTCTAGGAGGCTCTAGAGTTGGCGATCGTGGGCCGACTACTTCTGGTTCTAGGTTATCTAGTCTAATTTCTATAGTAATTTCTTCGTAATATAGCTTTACTACTGTGGATCGAAATTACAAGACCTTGTTTAGTAGCTTTATAAAACAGTTCTCGTCTTCTATGTGAACAAGAGGGTATAGACCTGTCTATTTACCTGACTCTCGATATACTATAACAGGATAATTAATTAGTAAGTCCTTTAGGTGTGATGTGATTAGTCTATTTCTTGATTTAAGGGCATCTTAAACTTGTCTTTATGCTATAATCTTATAAGCTTCTACTATAGCGGCTTACGAGGCTATTGATCTTTGCACTATGTTTTAAGAGGGTGGATCTTCTGCTATCATACGTGTGTACGCACTAAATACTAGTAGTGTGGGTATAAGGCTATTTAGTCCTGCTATATCGTTGATAGCCTTAATTACTATCTGTAATTTGAGGTGTTTGTCAATAGTTGGTACCTCTTAAGATATTACTTTGTATACGCGACAGAGTGATCTATAGTATCGCTCTACTATGCTGATTAAATTGTGTGCCTCTACTAGTACTACTTTTACTGTCGTACCTATAGTTCTTATGTATAACCAGAATTCGCGACTATAGAATTGAGTTCTAGCATTATAGGTTACTAGGTCTAGAGGACCTAAAAACATATAGACCCAGGTTCTAGCGAAGGTCTCCTATACAGTCTTTGCGAATATATCTTTAAGCTAGGCTGTAGCTTAGAATCCTGTAGCTTTGTTAACTATGTATAGAAGAGGCTTTCCGTTAATATATATAATGTCTATAAACATATTAAAGTTGAATTTGCAATTATTATGAATCGTGAACTTGAAGTGCTCTAGCGACTTTCTATGTCTCTAGTATAAATCATAATACTTTGTGAGTTCCTCTAGGATCTTATATTATACGTCGTCGTAGCTGGCTCGCTGTAATATAGTGTACAATCGTTGAACTAACAGATGGCCGAATCGACGATATAAGCAGCGAATGTCCTCTTTAGAGAGTAGGTATTTATAGTGTTGATCTTGAATAAATATACTTATAGTTTGCCGTTCGCTCTATTATAAGAAGGGGTGTCTGTATCGTTGTATAATTGGAATTTCCTAACTATTCTAGATGAGTATGTTCTTAAGGTTATTGTACTATACACCTAGTTTATCTATGCTGTTGATACATAGGATGAACGGGATGTTAATACTAGGCTCTATGACGTGGAATTATATGTCTCTAATAGGGGAGGTGATATTGACTGATCTGATGTTTAATGAATTTCTAATGCTAAATCTTATAATAGTTTAACCCTTTGTACTTTAGTCTAATCTTGTGTCTAGATATATAGACTTATATGCTAGGAATTGATTATGACCTACTAAAGATACTCTAGATGCTTCTATATTAATCAGGATACTAAAGAAGTATGATCGTAGGTATCGCTTTACTATAATCGTTAAGTGCTTCTCTAGTAGGTTAGGCGCGTCAGGCGCGGCAACTTCGTTAATTTAACTAAGTCGATTTTAAGAGGGAGAGGTATAATCGATTAGGTAACCTGGAAGTGTAGTAGAATCGAGTACGTGTAGATATGCTGAATTGTATAAATTAGTAGTGATCTCGCTTACGCTCTTAAAGTTAATACTACTAAGTAAAGTTATCTAAGTAGTACTATTAATATTAAGGGTATTAACACTTTCTTATATTTAAGTATATATTTAAGTTCTAGCGAAGTCTTCCTAGATTAGTAGTTTATCTAATCTATCGAAGTCGTCGTCAGCGTCGGATTCGTATTCTGTAACTATAATCGCGAACCGTTTGTTAGTATATTAGTTGTCTGTACACTTTATGAATTCCTTACGATTACGACGTCTCTCTTTATAAGGATGCTTTACTAATTGACAATCTAGCTTCTTATAAATCTAGTATCTCTTAGTCCTAGTATCGCGGTATCGGCCTTTAAATCGGTCGCGGTTGCGAGGGTTAGAGTTACGTATATTATGTATGCGTCGATTAGTGAAGAAGGCTTGATTTTAATCGAGTCTTGATTAAGGGGGTTTTGTGCCTGTGCTAGGTAGACTGGGCATAGTACTTAATTCTATCGTATTATAGCTTTGTAGATAGTCGTCGTTAGTAATGTATGTGTTAGTCAGGCTCTAAGATAACTTGTAAGTACGAATTGAGCTTTCGATGCTATTAATAAAATTTGGCAGCGTCTTTTGCCCTTGGGAGGTGTAAGCTTCTCTATATGATAGTGTGCCGATATAGGCAAGTATAAGCTTATTCTTAAAGAAGGCCTCACTTCGTAACTCTTGTGTTAATCGTGGGCGAAGCTTCTCGAGTTCATTTACTAGGAGTTTATACACCTTAGAATCCTTCTTTCTAGGGTTCTTGTTATATATATATTATATATCAATTTAATTCTATATACTAAGTTAAAGTTCCTAGTAAGTGTAGCCCTTAAATCGTTCTGTAATAGATGTATAAGCTTAAGAGAATCTAATATTGTTTAGTTGAATTGTAGAGTTATAGAAGGTTACTAAAAGTCCTTTTAATATGATTGGAAGGGCTAGTATACGTCTATGCTATGGTAAGTCGGCTCCTTCACATGTGTTAATAAACTTTGTTAACTTCTCTATAAAGTTGTCTCTAGTACTACTATACCTTATTTCTTTAGTGTAGTACTTTTAGACGTTGGTCAGTTGTTGACTAACACCTGTAGCGGCTTGTAGAGTAATGATAGCAGCTATATCGCTGGGAATATTAGCATGCTGCTGATTTATAGAACTAGGAGTAGGTGGTCTAGGAGGTGGAGGGAGAGGGTGTATTAAGCTCGTCAGGTTTATAATAGATTAAGGGTTTTGTACTCTTGGTATAATTAGATTACTTACTCTCCTAAGTATTACTTTAAAAGAGGTCGATCGACAGTCCTCCTTCTTAGTGATCTCATTCACGTCCTTAAGGGTCTAATATCTATGATCTTCACAGGTCAAGACCTTGTAAAGAGTCTTAGACAATAGTCCTTCTTTTATACGATCTATCTCGACATACACGCCTCTGGTACGCAAGGCTTGGCGTAGTGGGTGTAGATAATTCTTGCCAATCGATGTAAATCGTAGTTCGTCCCAATCATCAAAGTCCATACAAAAGAGGATCCAAAGGTCCTTATCTACAACGTTGCTCTTGTTGCTCATGTACTTGTCTCTGTATGCCTTGACGTACACAACGTCTGGTGTCTTAGGGGAAGGTACCATGCTGGGTGTTGTGGTTTGGTAGTGGTGGAGGGGTCGGAATTTGAGGTCGGAATTTGAGGTCGTTTGTGCAAGTCGTTTGTAGGTGGGTTTGTGGGTATAGCGACCGAGGCTTGATTTGAGGTATCCCGAGATGTCGTTAATTCACTGTATTCAAGACAATTAAGTCCTGTATACACATACACGACCGAGGCTCGATTTGGGGTATCCTGAGTGGTCGTCGATTCACTGTATTCGTACTATTAAAGCTACCGAACACACTTCACGTTTTTAGTGTACGAAGTGTACTATTAAAGCCACCACTTCGTATACCCTACTGTGGTAGTAACACCTTGCCCTAGAACTGTACTATTAAAGCTACCGGCGATAGTTGTAGGTTTGTTGTTTACTCTTTAGAGCTCCTAATAGAGGGAGTAACCAGTCTAAAGACGTAGCCCGTTTACATATAGCTATAGTAGTAACCTTCTGTAAAATCGAACTACCTTCTCTAATCTGTGCGCGCTTACTGATTAGTGTTGGTATAAAAGAGGTAAAGGGGTATTTCGTAGTTGTTTATATTCATCGATGATCTACTAGTTATAGGCTACGTTATTAATAAATACCTATTCTAAGCCTTGGCGGTTACGTGTACCGCCCCGAAGGCTATTCACTATAGAATATCTCGTAACAATTAGATTATTTAAGGATATTATTTAATTTTTACTAAATAATAAATTTAATCTAAACACGTTTACTACTTTATCATATTATTTAGAGAATTAAATAATACGCTTATATAAATAAAAGTAGTACCTCTAATAGGCTTATTTAACTCTAGTATACTACTTATAATACACCTACCTAAACTACCACTATAAATATGCCTCTACTATACCCTCTATACTCTCTTAAAAAGTAAGATAAGGATGAGAATAAATCCTAGTATATACTATTACCTCTTCTCGCTCTTATTACCTCTTTATCTCTCTATATAGCGCGCTATTCACTCGACATAGATCGCCTTAAAGGACCTTACTATGTGAAGGAACTTCTTAATTGTAATAGCTATCTACATATATATTAGGTATTATGTATAAGTCTCTCTTCCTTTTATAATCTATAGGATTGGATCCTTAAGAACACTACTATCCGAGAATCTAAAACTTACTAAGTATACCTTGAGGAGAAGCTTGTAATCTTTCTTTATACAGTTAATAATAAAAGCTTAAATCGCATAGTCTAGGAGACTTTTAGCCACTCAGGAGAGACGATTAGCAGGTGTTTTTACAACATCTTAGACTCTCTTGTTCAGCTCTATAAAGAAGTCGTTGAATTACCTACAGACGATACCCCTCTTAGAAGCTAGATTGCAGATAACCTAAAGTACTTTCCTTACTTCAAAGATTACCTAGAAGCTCTTAATAGTACATATATTAAGATACATGTTCCTAAGAAGGATAAGCTAAGGTACTAGAACTATAAGAAGAAGCTCTCTTAAAACGTACTTACGGTTTACAACTTTAATATAGTCTTTACTTTTATTCTTGCTAGATAGGAGGGTTCAGCTTACAATGCTACTATACTACATAACGCTAAAGTTATACATAGATTTACTACTCCTATGTCAGGGCGTGTAACAAATACTCGTGAATTGAATTACAGAGGCGGACTTTGTACAAGGACGAACAACTGCTGTTCCAAAGCAGAGTTCCGACGCTCTCTATATACAACAGAACTAGCTACGTGTCCTCTTTGAGTATTACGTGTGCCATGAACATTGACCCCACAACCCCACCATTGCCACCACCACTGCCACCACTACTCGTCGCTGGGCAACCAAGACTACACCACGGGTGCAACCCCTTACATCCTAAGAGTAAATATTAGCTTAGAGATACAGGATACGCTAATTCTAATACTATACTCTTACCTTACTAAGCTATAAGATACTATCTTAAAGAGTAAGCTTGTATAAACTTTAGACTAAAGAACGCAAAGGAGTTATTTAACTTATACTATACAGCCTTAAGAAATGTAGTTAAACGGATATTTAGTATTTTATAGAGAAAGTACTATATACTTTAGGGTTCTAAGTTCCTAGTTAATACTCAAGTTCTTCTTATTATTACTTTTACTACACTTTATAATTTTATAAGAGTAAGAGAAGGAATAGAAGTAGATGTTTTACTTACGTAAGAGAAGAATAATCTAGAAGTTAAGGATATAATTACTCTACCTAGTTTACTCTTACAGGTTAATAGTAAACCCTTAAAGAAGATAGATAAGTTTAGAGATAAGATAGCTAAGAAGATATAGATAGATTACAAGGTATACTATATAAAGTATAGCATCCTACTAGATTAGAGTACTAAACTATAAAGTTCCTTCTTATATAAACTCTCTAATGCTCTTCTAAAGCTTAAGCCATCTATTCTTTTTTTCTTCTTCTAGTATTAAAATAAAGCTTCTTACTTTTAACTTACTTTCTATAACTATAAAAGCGTTCGCTAATTAATTAGTAGTTAAGCGATCCTAGAAGCTATTCAAGAGTATATTACAAGCCTTTTCTTAGTATAACTTTAAGGCCTCAAACTCTCTTAATTCCCGTGCCTCCCAGGCCTCTCGCTAAGCCTTCAACTCCTCTATAATTCCTACAAGTAGAGTATTCAGGTTAAACTTTAGTATAATAGTTATATAGCATTACTTTTTTAGAGAAGGTTTAGTAGTAGTATTATCTTCGTTAGACTTAGAGGTATTACTATTCTACTTCTCTTTTATAACTTTTATATAGAATAGAGGGTTAGCGCTAGTAAATACACCTACTCCTATAGTATATACTCCTTTAAGAATTTCTCGTAACTCGTCGCGGCTTGGAAGTATATAGTATTTATACTAGTAGATGCTAGTATAAGCCTAATTATTATTAATAAATAAGAAAGAGAGAAGTAATAAGGAGACTTACCTACTTAAGTGTTTACTAAATATTATCTAGGCTCTTATACAATTCATCCTCTTCACTCTATCTCATGCTAGAAGTGCTCTCTAAGATGCTCTACGTCTTCTAATGCTCCTTAATCTCTCTCTATTTATTACACACTTACTTAAGATCTACTACAACTCCTAGCTTATAGTACGCTTCTTAGACAGAGGTAATAATAGCATTCTATCCCTTAGGCTTTCAATTATCTACGTTAGTGTCTTTTCCTCCTATAAATTATATATGACCTTTAACTACAAGGGCCTTCTCCATCTTACTTGTCTATTATATACGTGACTTGCCTAGTGCCTTAGGGTTAGGAGTAGGTGTAGTAGTATTAAGTTAGAGGGCAGGATTAATAGGTATATTGTTAGTATAGGTTAAGGGCGTGGTAGAAACTTTTGCCTTACGTGGTTACTTCCTTTAGACTTTGTTTAGTACGCGCTTACGCTTAGTATTTATACTAGATTATTAAGTAAGCTCCTTAAGAGTAGAAATATACTTAGAGGCCGATTTAGAGAGTAGAACTCCTATAGTAGGTGATAGAGTAGCTATAGTAGTAGAAGTAGTATTAAAGGTAAAGTAGTAGGAGTTAGAGATAAGTACTCTTATATATATAGATTAGAGAGTGAATTAATAAAAGTTATAGAGGTCTTTTATAGAATAGAATAATATTAATCCTTTAATTAATAAATAATAAATTAAATAATAAAGTAATCTAAACACTTATACTACTTTAGCATATTATTTAGAAATTAAATAATATCCTTAAATAATACCTAAATAATATAGTAAATAATAACTCTTAAATAATCTAATCTAAACAGGCTCTAAGTCTTTTCTATTATTATGTGACGATTCTCAAACTAACTAACTAGGGTACTAAGTATCGCTGGGTTTTGTTCTTATAAAGAGGTACAATCAAGGTATAGGTGTTTACTCGGAGGTAAACTCGTCACTTAACTATAAAGCTGTCAAGGTAGTAATAACAATGTAATATTGAGTTGAGCACGAAGCTCCTATCTAATGGCAGACGTGCTAGTCTTATATAGAACCTTCGTTCCCCGCTGGAGTCCCTCGCTTAAGAGGACTACCCATGTTAGAGTCCCTCGCTTAAAGGGAGTCCCAAATATTGAGGACTCCAATGGCCCCCAAGGACTCCATCACGTGAGGACTCTATCACGTGATCTGTACTAACATAATGAGATCCTGCACTAATGGCTTAATACCGTACTAGTACTTTAAGGGTTTATATATAAATAGTGTTCTAACCTGTCAGGACGCCGCCTAGTCTTCACTCATCACGTGTTAGCACGTGGTTCGTAACACTATCCCCTTCTTAGCCTAGCGTATCCCTACGCTATCTGTCTTAATAAACTAACGACAACGATTTCTAACTTTCTTTTCTTCAAACATGTCGGTTTCCCACAACAAACGGAAGCAGCGTCTAGCCCTAGCTCTTTGGATCAAGAAAGCTAATCGTCCCGCGGTTACCTGTTCCTACTGTTCTCGTCATTCCCGCCGATGTTTCCTTTTCCTAGATAAGTCGTCTTGTTACTCTAAGTACGTTTGTGCGAAGAAGCCTTATGATACTTCTAGTTATTATATTATTACTCCGCGGGTTCTAACCAGAACCTGTAAACCTATATGTCGTTTCTTTTTCAGTTCTATATATAAGAAGAAACGTCTAACAACCCTTCCTCCTGCCAATCCTTTCACCCCTGCTCCTTCTGACTGGTTTCCTGCCTTTAAGGTACCTACTCAGGTTAACCTTCCTCTTATCAACACTTTCTTAGATTTTATTCTAGATCCAGCGTTTTTTAATGCCTATCTGTGTGACGGATCTGCCAGCTGTGTCACATGTCAGCTACGTCCCGTGATATCACGTGGTGGCGCGGGTGTTTCAGGTTCTAGATAAATGTAGCATCACCTCCTGTACCTAACTTTCTTCCTCATCTAT
>LKTO01001064.1:0-10946 GCA_001399465.1 Hymenoscyphus scutula | reverse complement strand
TAATAACTAAGATTAAATAATAATTATATATTAATAAAACTAAAATTTTAATTTTAGATATTTTTATTTATAAATATATAAAGTATATAGTTATATATAGACGTTTTTTATATAAGTTTTAAAGTAGACTACTTAGTAATATAGACTACTTAATAGTAAACTATATTAAATTATTTAAGCTATAATTTTATTATTTTATAGAATTTAACTTAATTAAAAAGATATATAACTTTAGATTTATTTACTTTCTTTATAAAACTTTACTTCTAGCTAATATAAATCTACTATATTTATTATAGATTTATTTATTAAAATCTTAGTAATTAATTTATTTTATAGCTTTTATTATATAAGCTTTTTTAATAGTATATAATAAGACTTTTAATACTATCTTTACTTCTATTATTTAACTTTTACTATATATTAGTAATAGTAGTAGTAGTATAGTTAGTAGATATAAATAGAGTTAGAATTATAAGTATAAAAACTTTAAATTAAAAAAGTACTATATTATATAACTTAGATTTACTAAGATTAGATATTAATAGTACTACTTTAAGTAGTATTTATATTATAGATTAGTAACTTAGATATAGATATAAAAGTATATATATAAATAAAGATATACTATCTAGAAGTACTAGCTATACTCTACTTATATATCTACTAAGTAAGGTTATATAAGTAACTATTTACTATTTTAATAGATATAATTATATATAAATATAGTAAATATAAACTAATAGAAGTATCTTTAATTTATTATTAATAGTTTTATCTCTAGTTTATAAATTTAATACTTTTTAAAATTAAAGATATAATATTTAGAGAATATTTTTATTCTTAATTAGAGAGTAAAAGTATCTATTAATATTAATATTAATAAACTAACTTAATTACTTCTTTATTTATATTATAATTATTAATAGTATAACTATTAAGTTCTATAAATCTATCTAATTTTAATAATAATAAAAGAAGTCTTTTAAACTTAATAATAATTTAATAGTAAAGATATTAATAAGTAATATATTAAAATTAAAATTTACTTTAAATTATTAAGTATATAAGACTATACGAAAATATAATAAGTAGATATAAATAAGAGTATAATTAATAAATATATATATTTATATTACTAATATATAGACTAAGAGACTATTATAAATACTTAGAAATATTATTTTATTTCTACTTTATTAGAATAATTATAGAGAGTAGAAGAGTAGTAAAAAGAAGTAGAGAAAAGAGTACTTTAAGTAATAAATTATAAGAGGTTATATCTATAGAGTTATCTTAGTTATCTAGCGACTAGTAGTAGTAATAGTAATATTAATAGTAGTAGCGATTTATATAATACTTATAGAGGACACGTAGCTAGCTAATTTAAATATGTTCTTAAAATGCTATAGCAGGGTACCTGTCTTAGTGTAATATGTGTTAGAGAGTCATCGGAGATATATGTCATGTGACTCGGTCGGAGTTATTCGTTCGGGTCTAGATGAGCATTCCGGGGCTGATTAGCACCTTAGCTGAGTGGCTTTGAGGTCTATTGAACTTTATTCATTTTAGCAGATTCAGCTGCCAAGTGTTGCTTAGTATTGTACATAGCATTAGACTTCGATCGATGATATAGTCATTTGAGGAGAGAACTTCTATTTAGCAGGACTTTTCCTGTACCACTCAGGAGGGGCAGAGATTAGTTTGGTATTGAATCTGATATCTGATTCGCTGATAAAAGATTCAATTTAACTTATTGCCTAGCAGCTTAAATGTTGTATCCCTTTGACCTGTTCTTTTTTATCGCTTTGAATCTGTAGTAATGATAGCTCGCGACATTGCGCTCTACGATCTACAAACAGCTCTAATCTCCATTCGCCCCTACAAAAACCCTGGTCATGTAATTCGGGCCCTTTTTGGGTTGTGCGTTGGTTTGTAAATGGCCTAGTGTGATATGTGTTAAGCAGCCATCGGAGATATGTGTCTTGTGACTCGGTCGGAGTTAATCGTTCAGATCTAGAGAATTCCGGGGCTAATTAGCACCTCGGCTGGGTTAGTTTTGAGGTCTATTGAACTTTATTCATTTTAGTAGATTCAGCTGCAGAGCGTTACATAGTATTGTATTCAGCATTAGACTCCGATCGATGATCTAGTTATTGAGGGAGAGAACTTCTGTTTAGCGGAACTTCCCCTACACCTCTTAGGAGGGGCAGAGATTAGTTCGGTATTGAACCTGATATCTGTTTCGATCATATGAGCTTCACTTTGACTTATTGCCTACCATCCACCTCACACTTAGGTTGTTTGTCCGATAAACTAGCTAGTGAGAATGAAATGGGGATTTGTAAAATATAATTGGCGGATAGGTTAAAAAATAAGGTTAGGGTCGCCATTGGACAGCAACAGAGTTTGACATCTGGTGTATAAGACCAGACCAGAGCCCACTCAGAAGAAGCATAATTGGAAAAGTTTTAAATTGTGGTGGATGCGGCTCGCTCGGATCTGTAGCGATCAGATCGCGGGGGAGATCAGATTGCGGGGGAGATCAGATCGCGGGGGAGATCTGATCGCCGCAAGTGCCGATGCCGTACCCTTGCTTCAATGCTTGCATATTAAAGCAGCATAGACATTGAAATACAGGGATCTAGACCTACAGTGGGGTGCCAAAAGTATTGGACCATGGCCAGTGCGCAATATCATAGGATTCAATGCTGCTTTAATTTGGACACGCGGGCGGCCACTTCGAGGGCAGGTACTGTTGTTAATTCCGACAAGTATTACAAATTGTTGATTTAGGGATCTCAGGATGCTTTGAATGAATTCAATCGTAAGACCAGCCGAGAGAGCGGAGCTCACAGATCCTAGATCGCATCTGCGAGCTTAATTCAGGACCTCGTCGTGCCATAATTGTAAGAATAGTATATAGTGTATAGTATTGTGATTTGGAAAGAAAAGGGTCAATTATTAAAGCAGCATTGAATCCTGTAGTGTTGCGCACTGGCCATGGTCCGATACTTTTGGCACCCCACTGTAAATAGAAATCCCTCCGAGATATTGGTTTTAGACTTCAAGAGAGACACTTTTATCTCAGGTACCTCTTGCCTAGGGGCAAAACAGGAAACAGGGTGGGGGAGCTGCCGGAAGTTAGTGTGTACTGTAAGGCCAAAGGCCGCCGCCATTTACTCGTACTTCGTTCCTGTCCCAGGCGGGCTAGATATACGTTCTTCCCATTAGGTGAAAGCCACTTTATCCCACCTGAACAGTGAACACCCCCTTCATGTGCCTCTCTCAGTACCTTCTGTGCTTATACCTCGTAAGCTTTCATAAAGCGTACTATAGATAAGGAGCTTACTCCCCCCAAGTGACCGACGATCGTTGTGATGTTGTAGCCAACGTGAATTTTTCCTAAATTGTACTTGTGTACTTTTTTAAATAAACGTTAGGCATGACCACTTCTAACCTAGGAGAACATCACAGCTCCTACTCCTACTCGCTCACCGAAGCTTTAGCCAACTTTAAAGACTCGCCTTCTCATAGCATCGCAACTCCAGGTGTTCCTCTACCAGCGTCATCGTCACCATTACCACTACCAGACCAACCACTCCCACCACCTCCGAAGACAAAATCAACATCGCAAGCTCGACGTCCAAGCAAAAGCAACGGGAACGGCAACGGTCCATATCCGACGTTAAAGCCCGCTCTCGTAAACCGAGCAACATCACCAAAAACGAACACCACAAGCAAAACAAGCACAAACACCACAAACCTCAAGCGCGCCCCAACAAACAAAGACCCTCGACCACCAGCGCCCCCGAAGAAAGAAGTCAGAATGGCGCCCACCGCAGCCAAGCCCACAAAGGCACAAATGCGCTGCCTAGAAATCTGCCACACGACAACCCACAGCATCGACCTAATAGCCGTCCACATCCTAGAGTCTCTAACCACCAACCTACATCCCCTAGCATCCTTCACACAGCTCTCGCACGACTTCTTGTCTACATGCGAGATCCTATACACGCTCGAGTCGGGCCTCGCTAGTCTCAATCCGGCCATGCAACAGTTACCATCCGAGCTGCTAGGCGAACTCGAGACGAAGTTTCGCGTCACGCAGATGGATTTTAATAGCTTGAAATCGATGCTACAGAAGATGAATGCGCCAAAGAAGGGGTTAGCAAAGAGTTGGGGGAAGATGTTTGGGGATAGCGAGGGGGAAATAAGAAAGATTAGTACGGCGTTGAAGAGGACGAGGGACAGTCTAAAGATGAGTAGTTTAGTGTTTTCATGGAATTTGAATGCGAAAGGGGGTGAGAAAGATAGGCAAAAGGTGGAACGGGGGTTTGGATATACTGGATTGGCAGCTGCGTTGGATCGATTGGAGCCGGAGAAGGAGAAGGAAAAAGTAAAGGAGGAGGAGGTGGTGAAGGAGGTGGTGAGTTGTTTTCTTTTTCTTTTTCTCGCTTATGTCTTCGCTTTAACCCCTGAATCCCATGGTGTACTTTAATCATTGCCCCTGAGAGGGAACCCTCAAATTTGAGACCAACGACTAACACTAACATCGATGTCCATGTAGGCACCCGCTCTTTCTACTCCTCAGCCACAATCACAATCATCACCACCACCACCGCCGCTACTCGCGAAAGTCGAATCTCACATCCCTCCCTTCCCAGCTCCTCCAGTACAATCACATACCCAACCACTAGCAAGCTTGCCTTTTGGCGAGATAAACACCCAGCAAGGCTCCCCTCAGCTACAACATTCTCAATCTCAAGCGCAATCCCAATTCTACGCACCACAGCCGGCTACACCTTGGTCAAACTGCTCTTCGTCCTTTGCCGTTCACGATAGCTCTGTTAGCCGTGGTCATGAATTTCCCCACCACGCTCGTACACCTCTACCTACACACTTCCCCTCCGGCCTAGACTTCCAGCATAACAACTATAACCCACACTTGACAAGTTCCACGCTGTCAAGCATAGATCCCTTGCTACAGTCGTTACAGCACGAGAGACATAGCGCTACGGATGACGCCCGTTCGATGACAAGCGTCTCCCGTACCGATCACGACACCTCAATCTTCCACGAAGACCTAGCAAGTCTAGAATTAGATCCGACTAAGGTAGTAAGACACACTGTTAATCTATCGAGTATACCACGAGTGTACCCCCCGCTTACTCCCGAGGGAGAGACTCTGAACATGAAAGCAGCACTAATCTCTGCTATCCGTGGCAAGAATCATAGCCTCGTTGAACAACTTCTTCAACGCGGTGTTTCTACAGCAGTAGCGCCAAACATGCACCCACTCAAAGAAGCTATCCTTTTACATGACGAGGAGAGCGTTCGACTCCTCCTCATGCTAGGAGCCGACGCTAATGAGGCAGGTCAGGACAGTGTGACCCCGTTGTTAGCATGCGTCGAGAAGTCCTTCTTAGCTGGTGCAACCATGCTGTTGAAGTACGGCGCAAATCCCAACATGGGTGCTAGACATGGTGAGGAACTCGAGTCTCCGCTAGCGGTCGCGGTGAGGGCCAATATGGTTGGCATGTCCCAGCTTCTCCTCCAATACAACGGCGATGCCAACTATCAAACAAGCGACGGCACCCCCTTACTCACTACCGCGATCAAAAAGAAGACACCTAAAATTTTTATCGACCTCCTCCTCGCATACGGCGCAATGCCTAACGCTAAATCCCACGCAGGCAAGGTCGCTCTCTTCGAAGCCATCTCAGTCGGTCGTGTAGATCTTACCATCGCCCTGATCGAGGGCGGCGCTAATGTCAACTTGCCAGGCCCGAAACACATGCTGTGGCCCTCCATCCACCATCTGGACTGTCTCTCCGTCCTGCTTTCCCACGGAGCGGATCACAAGAAAGCACCGGGCATCATGGAGCAGGCAGTTAGCATCAACAACATCGAAGTCGTCCGCGTGTTACTCAAAGCAGGCGTCAATCCCAACACTAAGAAAGACAGCACCTACACGCCTTTATGTTCATCTATCCGCGACGACCGACAGGCACTACTCAAGTTGTTACTAAGTAGCGGCGCGGATCCTAATATTCCCTCAGCAGAATATCCAGCTTTTAAATGTGTAACGCATAACAGGGTACACTTCCTGCCAGCGTTGCTTGCAGCTGGTGTAGATCTATGTAAACCGAAGGGCATTATAGAGATGGCGGTTAGTTGTAACAACCTAGAGGCTCTGAACTGGCTGTTAGATCAGGGAGTGAGTCCTAATGATAAGAATTCAAAGGGAATGTCACCCCTGACAACCGCGATCCGGGAGAATCGGATGGACTTTGTTGATCTGCTACTGTTAAGAGGAGCAGATCCTTATGTGCGTGGTGAAGGTAATTACCCTGCCACCGCCCCTCGCCCAATCCCCTAAGCAGCTTAACCATAACCCCTATATATATAGAAAAGAGTAAGAGCTAACATCATATCACTCAGACTGGCCCATCTTTATGGCCGTTACCAATCCCCCTATCCTCGAACGCCTCTTGACTGTCATCACCTCACCCGAAGTATTCAAAGGCATAGTCGAGCGCGCCGTCCACGCTAATCAACTAAAATCCATCCAGCTTCTCCTTGCAGCCGGCATCTCCGTCGAAGACAAAACCGGCGGCGTCTTCTCGCCTCTCACTACCGCCATCCGCGAGAACCATCGGGAAATCGTCAAGTACCTAATCGACACAGCAGGCGCAGATGTTAATGCCCCTGGCGAGCATCTCCCCGTCGTCAAGGCCTTGCGAACCTTCCGTGGAGACGAGACGGAGGTCCTAGAATGGTTGTTAGAGAAAGGCGCGGATCCGAATAAGATGTATCGCGGCTGGAACGGAATCATGCAGGCGGTAGAGAATGGGAATGAGGGGGTCTTAAAGCTTTTGGCGAGGAGGAGTGGGGTGGATCTAGAGGTTAGGGATGATATGGGTCATACCGTGGTTGAGATGGCAGCGAGTAGGGGGTGGGATGAGGCGATGCAGATCTTGATTGAGGGGGATTTAGGCGTGACTTTGAGGAATTAAGACCTACGGTGGGATTTAATTCAGAATGTGAGGAGTGAGGAGTGGGTGGGCATGGGTTGAAAATAAATACGCGAGATTCCTCGTTTTTTTTTTCTTTTTCTTTTCGTTCTTAGAGAGCATGATAGGCTTGGCGTTGTAGTTACTGTCCTTTTATCCCCTCAGCTGTGGCTAGGAACGCACTAAATATGGCCTGTGTACAAAGCCTACAGGGTGTAGAACACTAACTTCTAAATAATAATAACACTACTCTTAAATAGCTTTAATTATATATTATTCTACTACTATAATGCCTGAGAATACGCGAGTAGATACTATAGATATAGAGACTCGCCGCCTAGATATTACATCTCTCTAATAGCCTAGAACCTACTTTTAGCTAATAAGAGTATCTATATAATAGTATAAAATAAGCCTCCTAGAGAGTATAGATATTAATAAACTAATATTACTTTTCCTCTTATATTTTCCTCTATAGATAATAGATATAATAGTTTTAAATATAAACTCTTATTCTAGAGAAGCTTATAATCTATAGAAGTCTTATATATATATAAATAACTAGATAGAAATAATAAAAGAGGAGATTTATATCTATCTTAGAATTAAAGTTTATATAATAATATATATCTATAAGCTTATAGACTACTAGAAAAAGAAAGAGAGTCTTATACTAAACTTTTCTATTAAAAACTATATAGTAAAAGATAGATTTCTAGAGCTATATATATAGTTTTATATATACTCTAATAGTATATTAGGTCTATATAAGAAGGTTAGTTTCTCTCTAAATTTTATAAGAAAATATACTAACTATTTAGAGTAAAAGGTTAAGCTATTAAATATATATATTCTTATAATAAATTATTAAATTTAGATACTAGGTTCTTAGCTATTAGTAGATAAAGTAATAGACTAATTTAAAGGTAGAGTAAAAGAGGCTACAACTATTCTAAATAAGCCTATATCTATAGGATTTAAGATCTAGGTAATCGTAGAGATTAGCTTTTTATACTTCTAGAATTAGTATATATCTAGAGAGAAGAATAGACCTATTAATATATATATACTAAGAGAACTTAGTAGAACTAAAAAGAAGAGAAAAGAAGGTAATAAAATATAGATAGTAGTACTTAAACTCTACGAAAGTCTTTCTAATATATTTATAGATAACCTCTTCTTCTTAATATAGTTTTTTAAGCTTCTACGCTTATATAGATTTAGTATAACTAGTACCTGTTATATAAAGTCTAGAGTACTCTCTATACTTATTAAAATAAAGTAGTTAGATAAGAAGGATATAATACTATAGAGAGAAAAAGTCTACCTTCTAACTAGGTCTAATTTAGTTAACTAAATTAGATAGAAAGATAATACTTTTATTCTAGAAATATTAATAGTATATAATAGAAAATTAGATATATTACGTCTATATAAGTACTCTAAGATTACTTCTTTAAAAGCTAAAATAGTAAGAGTTTCTTTTAGAGATATAGTAGAGAAAGAAATATTTATTCCTTAGCTATTTAATAAGTATAATAATATAATAAGGTTTATTAATTAATTTAATTAATTAACTACTTTAGAAAGTAGATTATAACTAGTATAACACAAAGGATTATAAGTAATTTAGTACTAGCTTCTTCTAGTTATTCTTATTAATTCTTATAAGATAGCTTTCTACTTCTCTTATTTAAAGACATCTAATATCTCTTTTCGTAACTAGAAGGATTAGCGTCTTTAAATCGTCGTAGGTTTATTTAAACTTAGAAAGTCTATAACGCTATCTTATAAAAGAAGAGTTTTATATATAGATCTAGATAGCTCTCTAGAAGATATTAGCTAGTACTAGCTTATTAAGATATCTATACGCTATAGCTATACTAATTATAATAGTTTATAATAACGAGATTAGCTTATAAAAAGAGTTATATTAAGCTTAATTACTAATAACAATTAGAGATTAAGTATATAATATAATACTAGCTTTAGCTATAATAAGTACTATGTTTAGTTATATAAAAAGAGATCTTATTTCTATAGTTTTTATAAAATATAGTTGTTTTTTACTCTAAAGTTATAAAATAAGTAGGTTCTATTAGCTCGCTTAGTATACTTAGTATTTAAGCTTAGACTACTACGTTTCTAGCTATAGCTAAGAGGATAAAGTATTATTAACTAATCTTATAGCTTATAATTTATATATTTCAGCTATAGCTTTCTATATAGTAATTACTCGTTATAATATCGATAGTATAGAGAGGTCTAAGTTACTTATTTAGAGGTAGACTCTATATATTAAGAGGGTTAGTACTAATTCGTCGAGGCTAATAGTATTATTTATAGCTTTTATAGCTATCTATAGAATGATCTCCTTACTAGTCTTATCTATAAGTTCGTCTATAATAATTTAATATACTTATTTTAATACTAGATAAGCTCTTTTAATAATTCTAATTAACTAATATATCTTAATAGATACTATCTTTATAGTTATAGCTATTAATTCTATATATTATTAAAATTCCTTACTAATAAAGTTCTTACTAGCGTTATAAGTAATAAAGTCTAGCGGTCTAAGGTATATATTAATCTAGTATATCTATAAAATATCTTAAGTATACTTTATAGTTATATTCTATAACTAATAAGCGACTTTATAGCGAGTTACCTTATTAATTATATATAGAACTAGAATACTAGTAATATATATAATATCTATATATACTAAATAGTTAAAATTAAGGTCTTTATAAAGTATAAACTTAAATCTATCTAGAGATTATCTATATCGCTAATAGAAAGAGTAGTACTTAGTTAGATACTTAATTACTTCTTTAGTAACCTTATAGTTTAATAGTTCTAGTACTCTATATAGCTTTTTAGCTAAGAGGTAACTAAATCGTCTATATAAACTACATAATTTAGTACTAGTAAGGAAGTAAGAGTTCTAGTTAAAAGAGTAGTTTAAATATACTTCTAGTAATTTCTACTAGAGTAGAAACAAGTAGCTAAGTTAACGTATTATCTATAAACTAGTAGTTACTATTACTAGTAGGTCGGTAATATTATTATAGTATATCTATAAACTATCTATATCTAAAAGGTAGAGTAAGAATAGAGTATCTACTTTTATAATATAGAAGTCTATATTACTAATAGATATCTTTATAGTAATTAAACTAAGTAATAAGATAGAACTAATACTAAACTAGACATTTACTACTCTAGCTTATAAGGTATTAGTCTTAGAAGAGGTTATCTTACTATATACTAGATACTAGCTATACTCTATAGTTAATCTTATAGAAGCTTCTATATTAATTATAATACTATAGAACTCTTTTAATATATATCTTTTAGAGATAGTTAGATATATAAATAGATCTATTCTAGAGTATAAGGTAGTTATAGCGCTCTAGAAGGTTTAATTATCTTAACTATTCTAAGCTATAATTATATATATAAAAGAGCGATTTATTAATTTAGTAGTAATATTTTATACTTACTTATCTATTATAGATCTAAAAGAGGTTAGAAAAGCCTCTATATTTAGTCTATTATAGCCTAGATCACCTGAATTAAAGTTAATAATAAGTGTCTTAATAGCCTTATTATTTATACTATTATCTTCTTCTTTATACTTAAGTATATACTAGTTAATTCGACTATTAAGTTTCTTTCTAGTAGTATCTCGTTCCTCTTATATATACCTAGTTAACTAGTAGTCTTCTTTACTATATATAAAGTACTTCTATTACGTTTTCTTAAAAGTTATATATATATATAGTTTACGCTCGTTGTACTAACTAGAGGTTTAGACGCTCGAGTACTTAAGGACTCCTGCTTACTCTTCTTAGAAAGTAAGCTTTACACTTAAATAAATACTTTAATACCTTCTTCTCTACCTACTATAGCGTGACTATATCT
>LKTO01001063.1:0-10948 GCA_001399465.1 Hymenoscyphus scutula | reverse complement strand
AGGGTGTGTTTCATTTAGGTAATAATTACCTTACTTAGTAATAGACTTTTAGTTTAAACCTTAGTCTGTTCTCGCCTAATTCTAGAATATTCGATCACGTGAACTAGAATATTCTAGTATCTCTATTAATTTATAAGTACTTCTATTATATTTGTAATCTATAGAACCTTCTAGAATCTCTCTAAGGAGTACATATAGACCTTTACTGTCCTTATAGTTAGAAACTAAGTCAATTAAATAAGTTATTTTCATAAGTCAATTTTACTCTTTTGATTCCTAGTGTACTTAACAGTCATCTGACTATCCTACTTCTACTGTCTCTATATACTTTGTATATAGTCTATACTCTTTACCTCTTATAATATCTATATCTTTAAATACTTAATTTATCTCTATCTTAAATCTCTTAACATTTCTAAATAAATCCTATATTCGTTCTATTATAGATATAGAGACTTTACTATCTATTATTTTATTAGCCTAGAAATCTTCTAGGTAAGGTTCTATCTAGTTATTCGCTATCTCTTCTAGTTATATAGTAATCTAGATAACTTAATCTATATTATAGATAAACTAACTAGTATAGAAGGTAAGGTATATAGATACCTTTATAAGGAACTCTATAAGTTTCTCTAGAGATCTATCGAATAGTTTTAGAAGAGAAAGTTTAACTTCCTTCTATATAGTAATAGTTATTATAATAGTTAGTATAGTCTAGGCTACTAGTAGAGAGTATAAGGTTAATAAAGTAGCTAACATTATAGCGATTTAAACTTCTAAGCTTAGGTACTTAAAGTATAACGATTCTTAAACTAACTAAGGTAACTAAGTATTACTAGAGTTTATTACTTATTGTCGGTATATAATTCTAGTGAATAGTACCTTATACGAGAGCCTAGTAGATCTATATACTTTAGATTATATAAGTAGCTTACTACTTACATACTTAAGCTTATAGAGTACTACCTCTCTTTACCTTTACTCTTTATATACGAATGAATATAAATAGAGATTATATTTATATATCACCTTTTACGACAACTAGGTCGTACTAATACTTATAAAGAGGTTTAATCGCTAACTAGATATTTACTTAAAGGTAAACTTATTACTTAACTATAAAGCTATTAAGGTAGTAATAATAATATAATATTAAGTTAAGTACGAAGCTTCTATCTAATAATAGACGTACTAGTCTTATATAGAACCTTTCTACTTATAGCCGCTATAGTCGACACGTCGGCTATGTCGCTCGTCACGTGATAAGGGTGTAAGGAAATCCCTGGATCGCTTAGCTAACCTAAGCGATTCTTTTAATAATATAAGAGTATATAATAGTACTTAACCTATTAGAACGCCGCCTAGTCTTTACTTATTATATATATATGTAATTTGTAATAGCTAGCTACTAATATATATATACTCTACGCTCTAGACCTAACTATATAGTAAGTATACCTAGAGGTATTTACTTAGCTAGTTAACTAACTAAGTAAAGCCTCTAGGTTATTAGGCCGAGTAGTAGAGATATATAGCCGAGCTATAAAGTAGTAGAACAGATTATAACTCGCTCTATAAGAGAGCTTATAGCCTGTAAAGGTTAGAGAGAGAGGGTAGAGAAACTATATAAGCTATAGTAGTAGTATATCACGAATCACGTGCACACGTGACTAGTGAAGACTAGGCGGCGTCCTAACAGGTTAAGTACTATTACATACTCTTATAGTATCAAGGGATCGGTTAGAGTAGCTAAGCGATCTAAGGATTTCATTACAAAATAGAACACATGACTCGCTTACCGAGTCACATGACCGTTGGAGCTTGCAGGAGCTTGCATTAGAGCTTAGGATCTAAAGATCTAGAAGATCTAACGATTAGTACGTATAGACGAAGGTTCTATATAAGACTAGTACGTCTACTATTAGATAGAAGCTTCGTGCTTAACCTTATATTACATTATTATTACTACCTTGATAGCTTTATAGTTTCGTAACGAGTTTACCTCTAAGTAAACACCTAGTCCGCGATTAAACCTCTTTGTAAGAATAAACCCTAGTAATACTTAGTTACTCTAGTTAGTTAGTTTAAGAATCGTCACACTTTAAGCACCTAAGCTTAGAAGTTTAAATCACAATACCTCTAAAGGCTGCTCCTATCCCTAGCCCTAGTGCTAGCACCGTCAACGCGCTAATCTAGGGCACGCCTGTAGCGTCCTAGGACATAACTACCCTAGACGACGAAGACGACAACAAGAGCATGCTAGACGTACTAGAGCTATACAGAGTTAAAGCCCTAGAAACTATACGAGTTAAGCTGCCTGACACTTACTATAGTAAACGACAAGAATTAGAGTCGTTTATCATACAAATAGAAATATACTTCAACTTTAACAAAGACAAGTTTAATAGCGACAGTACCGCGTCGCCTATCTTCGCTGTCTCCTACCTTCGAGGAACTGCCCTCGAATGGGTACAACCGTACCTAGAGGACTTTTTTATATATAAAGCCTTAGTAGAAAGCATAGCTAACACATAATTAATGTTCAGATCTTAGAACGGATTCAAAGTCGCTATACGCCGAATGTTTAGTGACATCGATGCCGTTAAAACAGTAACACGAAAGTTGCTTGACCTACGCTAAACTAGATTAGTAATTAATTATATAAATGAATTCCAACGTTATAGAAACAGAACAGGGTAGGATTCCCTCGCTCTTATAGAACTCTTCCGTAGAGGACTTAACGTTAAGCTACGTAAAGAGATAGCACGACAAAATCTCGATTATAAAGACATAGCTACTATGATCGAAGAAGTAATCCACTTAGACAACCGTCTATAGGAATTCAAGAAAACCAATCACCGCCTAGAATTCAAGAAGTAAAACAAATAGAACCGACCAGACCGCCGGGACAACTAACAAGTAAACGCAACCTAGAAGAAGACTTCTAGAAAGTAGGAGCTCTCCTAGAAAGAACGAAACTAACGTTGTAAGCAGCACCTATACTTTTTATATAGCCTGCCTAGCTATAGAGTAAGTGACTGTTACAAGAAGGCTAATTCTTTAGGAAAGTAATAAGCATTTACTACAACCAGAAAGGAAATAGTATTACTTAAGAGATTTAACCTATTCGACAAAGAGCTAGAAGCTCGCAGGTATAGAACGTAAGTAGAGGATAAGGAGAACCCTATCCTTAAACAATACTATAAGGGACGTTCTAAATTAGAGTATAATCTACCTCTACAACGCGAAGTAGAGATAGTAGATTCATTATTAGAATCATCTAACACGTCTAGTCAGGGTAATAACTAGGACAACGACCCTTAAGAAGGAGAGACATAAGTATTTATAGGAAGCTTCGACCGCGGTAACCGATAGGTAGACCTTGATAGAAACAAGTTAGACTTTTAGGCCTCTCACGTAACTAGAGGACAGGCTCTAGAAGCGCTAGAACGATTTCGAGTTCAGGACAACCTTCTGACAAGTATCATCTTTAGGAATCTCGAGAGCGACCTAGACACTATAGAAGGAAAACTAAACGTACAAGCTATCGAGGACATTTTCAAGTCTACTCTTAAGTTATAGAGGGAAAGAGATTAACCTTTTATCTAACTAAAAGTAGAAGAACACTAGGTCCTAGAAGTTATATTAGGAGATGTAATTATATAGTAGTATAGCTATCTAAAACCTATATTAGACTAGGAATTAGAGAAGTAGTTTACTAGTAATAAACCTGACTACAACCGAGCTATAGAATAGCAAATGGTCTATATAGTAACTAAAAGTAACTCTTAATAAGTAAAACTCTACCCTTAGAGAATCGAACTGTAAGCGGCGGAAATTAGCTAAAGAGAACATAGTTTCGTAGTCTATATAAATAGATAGGAAATCTACGCTATGTTAGAAGACTACTAGTTAATAATAACTATAAGAATTAGAGGATAGAAACTCTAAGTTATAATTAACTTAGAAGCGACAGGTAACTTCCTTTCTCTATTAGCTCTTAAGAGGCTAAACGTCTCTATTAAGAAGACAGGACTATACCGACTAGGTATAGTTAATAGAATAGACGTAGTATATTAAAACAGAGTTATTAATTAGTAAACTATACTAATATAAATTACTATCGAAGAATACTACTTAGATATATAATTTAATATTATAGTAATTAGTAGCTAGAACGTAATACTTAGTATACTATAGATTAGTAAACATAATCTAGATATTAACTAGAAAGCCTAAATAATAACTTTCAGCTAATATAGCTATAAAGGATCATAGCCTTAACTATATAGCTAGAACAAGGTTAGCGCTACCTCTTCTAAGGCGCTAGAACACCTTACTAAGAGTCCTCTACAGGTTAGTAAGAAAGCTAATAACGTTATACCTATATAGTATAGAGAATTCGTGGAATTGTTTAAGAACCTAGAGGACTTATAAGCTCTACTAGAGCATCGTCTATAGGATTATAAGATTAAATTAAAAGAGAGTTATAACCTTAAGAAACAGAAAATATAGCCTTATAGTTAGATTAAGCTATAACGCTTTAAGAGCTATGTCGTCGAAAGTTTAAAGAAAGGCTATATTTAGAGATCTAAATCACCTGTTCTATTAAACATATTAGTTGTTAGTAAGAAGAACGACTCTATAGGTCGAGTCTACGTTAACTACTAAGATGTAAATAATATAATAATTAAGAACGCTTACTTACTACTAGAAGGATAATATCTACTAGATAGAATTAGCTCTACTAAGATATTTATAAAACTCGACTAATAGAACGCTTATGCCTTAATTAGAATTAAGGTAGGCGACGAGTAGAAAACCGCTTTTAGATTACTCTTAGAACTCTATAAGTATATAGTAATACTATTTAGATTAGCTACTACGCTAGTAACTTACTAGAGGTAGAATAATAATATTCTAGAAGGTCTTCTAGAGGTAATAGTTATTTATTACCTAGATAATATTCTAATCTACTTAGACAAAGTAGAGGAATATAAGAGTTATATATATAAAGTTATAAAAAGACTTACTATAGTAAACTCTTAACTCAAGTTATTAAAATATAAGTTTAGAGTAACTTATACTAAGTTTCTAGGCTAGATAATATCTCTAGAAAGAATAGAAATCAACCTAGATAAAATAAGAGATATTATTAACTAGGAATTACTAAAAAACGTTAAAGACATTTAACGCTTCTAGGGATTCGCTAACTTCTATTATTAGTTTATAGTAGACTACGCTAGAATATCTAAACTAATAATAAACCTTATATATAAAGGAGTGTCTTTTATATAGAACGAGATCGTAGAGATAGCTTTTCAGATAATAAAGAAACACTTTACTAAGGAACTAATCCTACGTAGCTACGATCTAGAGAAACTAAGTACTATAGAAACAGACTTATTAGATATAGTAATAGGTGCTATATACTTATAACTAGACGAAAACGGAAAATTAATACCTGTGGCCTACTACTCTAGAACGCTAGACCTAGTATAGTAGAACTATACTATATTCGAGAAGGAACTACTTACTATAGTCTTTACTTTAGAACATTAGAAAATCTACCTCTAAGGAACGAAGCATTAGGTGACAGTTCTTACTAATTACGCTAATCTTCGAACCTTTACTACTACTAAAGAACTTACGAGTAAGCGCCTTACTAGATAGTTAGAAACTCTATTATACTATAATATAGTTATTCGATACGTTGTAGGAATAATAAATCTGAGAGTAGACGCTCTTAGTCGTAAACTAGGCTACGAAGAGGCTAGGGAATATATAAGGTTAGTAATATTAAAAGAACTACTAAATAGAGACTTAGCTCTAATAGTTTATTAAATTACAGCTATATAGATAGTAGATCTATAGCTAGATGTAATCTAGAATATATATAAAGGAAAGAACTAGTACTATAATAGGAAATTATAGATACTAAAAGAATATATAAAGTAGTTTATTAGCGAGTACTATTTAGTACCTACTTATAGATACTAAGGAATAAGAAGGACTACTTAGCAGATTAAATAACACTACTTTATAGACTATCTACTAGCGATTGTTAAGAACGTAATAAAGAAGTGTAATACCTATACCTAGAATAAGGCTTTACACTAGCTACTATATAGATAGATAAGTACTACTTCTATTCTATAGATACCTTAGAAATTAGTCTTCTAGGATTTTATTATTAAACTACCGAAATCTAGGGACCTGATAATAGGAGTTAAATATAACTTAATCCTAGTTATTATAGAAAGACTTACTAAATATATAATACTAATACTATATATAGAGTCTAGTATAGTAGAACATCTAGCATTTATATACTTGAGAGACGTAATCTTAAGACACGGAATATTAATAGAGATACTCTTAGATAGAGACAAGCTCTTTACCTTAAAGTTCTAGACTACTCTTATAGAGTGATTAGATATGAAAAGGAAGCTTTCGACAGCTTTCTACCCCTAGACTAATAGAGGGAACAAACGTATAAATTAAGTAGTTGAAACATACCTTCGTTACTATGTGAACTACTAGTAGAACAACTAGGTAGAACTGTTACCTTTGGCTTAGTTTACGTATAATAGCTTAACTACGGAAATAACACTTGTATTACTATTCTACGCTAATTTTAGGTATGAATTGCTAGTATATAATGGACTAATGAAAACAACGAGTGACAACCAGTCAGCTCGAGTGTTAGCTTTAAAGATTAAAAGCCTATATAAGGAACTCGCAGAAGACTTGTAGTTTATAGTAGAGCGTAACGCGTACTACTATAATAAACGACGTAGTCAGGAGCTAACGCTAAAAGAGAGGGATAAAGTCTACTTATGGCGAAAAAACATCGACATAAAGAGACTAAGCAGGAAACTGGACCACATATACATTGGACCGTTTAAAATCAAACAAGTAAAAGGACCTTTGAATTATGAACTGGCCCTACTAAAAACAATGAACATCTTCCTAGTATTCTACATTGTACTTCTTAAACTAGCACTACCGGGAGCACCACTAGCCCTACTCACAGAGATCTAGCTAGTTAACCTAAATGCCGAGTATAAGGTCGAGAAGATTCTTGACTATAAACTTATTAGAGGTAAGATTAAGTATTTGATTAAATAGTTGGACTACCTACATTTAGAGAACACTTGGGAACCAAAAGGGAATGTCAGCTAGTATTCGGCAGAGCTAGAGGAGTTCCACTCTTAAAACCCAGGTCTAACCACAACAAGTGGTCAGGAGGGAAAGCCTCAAAGAAGTTTAGGTCAAGACCCAGGTCAAGGGCAGGGTCAGAAGCGTTAGGTGAGGGAAGGACAGCCAGCTGGGCAGCCGCTTTCTCTCGCTGCTTCTTTTCGTCTCGTTCCTTATCCCGTATCTTCTCTCTTTCCTTAGTAGTATCTAGTTTATTAAGAGTACGAAGTCCGCGACGGACTATGTTAATACCCTGCTCTCGAAGTTCTTGTTAGCGCTACTCGAGCTCGCGCACGCGAGCTAAACCGGCTATGGCTGCCTTAAAAGCCATATCTCTTTTAAATTTGAGGCGCTCTTCTTCGAGACAGATGCTCTCGAGGTTGTTGTTTGATTCCTGAAGGGCATTGCATTTAACGCCCCGCCTAACGCACTCCCCGCACCGTTGCAACTTGTTATTTAGAACAAAGCATTTCCGATCGTAACATTAGCAGTTAGTACAAGGCATGATAGCGGAACCGTATGTCTGGATGGTTTCAGAAAGCAGAATACGTTGTTTATATTTCTGCGTTTTAGAGGACATGTTGAAAGAAGGAGAGGGCCTCTGACCTTCTGACGATATTTCTTAGGTTGTACTTAAGCGTAGGGACACGCTAAGCTAAGAAGGGGATAGTATCACGAATCACGTGCACATGTGACTAGTGAAGACCAGGCGGCGTCCTGACAGGTTAAGCACTATCACATACTCTTATAGTATCAAGGGATCGGTTAGAGTAGCTAAGCGATCCAAGGATTTCATTACACAATGGAACACGTGACTCGCTTACCGAGTCACATGACCGTTGGAGCTTGCAGGAGCTTACATTAGAGCTTAGGATCTAAAGATCTAGAAGATCCAACGATTAGTACGTATAGACGAAGGTTCTATATAAGACTAGCACGTCTGCCATTAGATAGGAGCTTCGTGCTCAACCTTATATTATATTGTTATTACTACCTTGACAGCTTTATAGTTTCGTGACGAGTTTACCTCCGAGTAAACACCTAGTCCGCGATTGAACCTCTTTGTAAGAACAAACCCTAGCGATACTTAGTTACCCTAGTTAGTTAGTTTGAGAATCGTTACATAGTAGTAGCGCGAGCGGCGGCGGCGGCGGCGTTAGTAGATATATTCTCTATTCTACGATCTATAGTAGTTAGTTTATAGCTCGTAAGGTCTTTCTTAGTAGATAGGTAGGAGTTCTATTATTACTATAGTTATTATAGAAAGAGAAGAGAAGAGAACACTAGAAAACTTTAATATAAATATCTACTATACTATTTACCTTTACCTTTAATATTAAACAGATATATAATAGATATCTATCTAATTTAACTTTTTTACTCTTTATAACCTATAACGTATTATAGCTATACTTTTACTTGGGCAAGTATCTAGTGAACGCCCTTTAGCTCGTCACCACTTTTTAGTATAGATTTAGCACTAAAACTAATCGATTTCTACTCTAACACACACTTTTATTTTTGTAATTGTTCTATAACCACAACTCTAAAATGGCCAAAAAACATAGAAATTCAAAGGGGCGTAAGGAGCCTATAAAGAAAACCAGCCGCCGCGAGGTCCCTGTCTAGTAGCGCACTTATATTGTTAGTCGTATTAGACAGAATACTAACAAGGAAGAGTCACTTCTATAGGCGGACAGAGATGATGAGTCTTACTCTGTTTCAGAAACTGGGGTAAGGGATATCAGGAGGAGGGCGAAGAAGAATGTAGTACGTACTTGGAATGGAAATACACGAGGTCAGCGTCTCTTCTGTATGGCGACTCCTCTACCCTGCCTAGTTACCTGATATGAATGCTATAGAGTAGATATAGAGGTATATATGGGTCTAGTTATGTAAGAGAAGGAGACAACCTAAGAATAGAGAGGAACTTTAGTGTATGTGGATTGAGGAGTGGAAGCGGGTTCCTTAGAAGGAGATAGATAGAGTGATTATAAATCTTAGGAAGACTCTTAAGAAGGTAATCAAGTATAAGAGGGATAATGATTTCTAGGGATAGAGCTTTAATTTCTACTACTTTTTATACGAAAACACTCATTTTTGTATTATATATAAGTGATAGTATTGAAAAGGGAGGGGTGTGTTATAAGCGAAAAATGAGCTGAAAATTAGCTGAGGGCGTTTACTAGATACTTGCCTAAGTACTCCTGTAGTATTTACTTCCGCGGCCTCTAGTAAAGCATCTTAGAAAGGTAAGAATTAGTTAGTACGTAACTAGACTAGCGCCTGGATTAATGTTTTTACGTCTTAGAAACACGCGATATTTATATTTCTAGATATAGATCTATAGATATATCTATAGAAGGTAGCTCTATTCTAGATAAATTCTAAATAATTTTATAAATAGATAGAAACTTCCTCTATATACCTCTACTAGATATCGATTACTAAATGTTAGTTTATAAATAAGTCTCTTTTTTCTTTCTTTTTATAAAAAATATATAAAATTTCTCTAAATAGCTTTTATTAACTCTAAAATCTAATAAAAGATACCTTATTTTTCTTCTCTACTATTACTCTAGTTATAGTATAAAGTAGCTTTTAACCTCTAATTAATATAAGGATCTATAACCTCTATATAACTCTAGAATCCTACTAGTCTCTCGAATAGGCTATATTAAGTAGGTAGATATATAGAAGCTTAGATATATTAATTCTACTATATTAAATTTCTTTTACTATATATTTCTCTCTTCTCGCTCTATTAGTAACTAAACAGAGGTACTTAGACAAGTATCTAGTAAACGCTCTTAGCTAATTTTCAGCTAATTTTTCGCTTATAATATACCTCTCTCTTTTTAATACTATTACTTATATATAATATAAAAATAAGTGTTTTTATATAAAAAGTAGTAGAAATTAAAGCTCTATCTCTAGAAATTATTATCTCTCTTATACTTGATTACCTTCTTAAGAGTCTTTCTAAGATTTATAATTACTCTATCTATCTCCTTCTAAGGAACTGTCACGAATCACGTGCACACGTGACTAGTGAAGACCAGGCGGCGTCCTGACAGGTTAAGCACTATTACATACTCTTATAGTATCAAGGGATTGGTTAGAGTAGCTAAGCGATCCAAGGATTTCATTACACAATAGAACACGTGACTCGCTTACCGAGTCACATGACCGTTGGAGCTTGCAGGAGCTTACATTAGAGCTTAGGATCTAAAGATCCAAAAGATCCAACGATTAGTACGCATAGACGAAGGTTCTATATAAGACTGGCACGTCTGCCATTAGATAGGAGCTTCGTGCTCAACCTCATATTACATTGTTATCACTACCTTGACAGCTTTGTAGTTTCGTAACGAGTTTACCTCCGAGTAAACACCCAGTCCGCGATTGAACCTCTTTGCAAGAACAAACCCCAGCGATACTCAGTTACCTTAGTTAGTTAGTTTGAGAATCGTCACAGGAACCCGCTTCTACTCCTTAATCTATATATACTAAAGTTCCTCTCTATTCTTAGATTATCTTCTTCTCTTATATAACTAGACCTATATATACCTCTATATCTACTTTATAGTATTTATATTAGGTGACTAGACAGAGTAAAGAAGTCGCTATATAGAATAGTAGTATAAAACCTTCTTAGTTACTCTATAAGAGTATAGGCTAGTATTATCTATAACTAAACGTATCTTCTTTCCTCTTTCTATCTTATATAGTTCCTTATACTAAGGAA
>LKTO01001062.1:0-10985 GCA_001399465.1 Hymenoscyphus scutula | reverse complement strand
TATAATAGTAGATTCTAGTATAGATAGCTAAGATTACTAATAGAAAGAGCTCTCTAAGAGAGAGATCTATCTTATCTAACTTTAGTAAAGAATATAGCTTATAATCTTTAATAAGATAATAAAGAAGATTAGAATATAAAGAACTAAGTTATCTAATCTATATATATAATACTAATTAGTATTAGTATAACTTAGTAGCTATATAGCTTAATATAAAAAAGTATATTATTAATTATATTATAAGAGACTTAGTAAGTATATAGTCTTAGTAGAGCGATAGATATATAAATATAACTCGACGATAGTCTATAAGAAGGCTAATACTACTAATACTATAGATAGTTTCGAGAAGTATATAGATAGAAGAGAGTATTCGAGGGTTCTAGGCCTATATAACTATAAGGTAGACGAAGGTACGATAAGAGTATTATTTATTCTATATTCTAATAGAATATTAATTATTCTACTACGTCTATATACTCTACTACTTATTTAGTTCCTTATATTATAAATAATCTTACTCTTAGAGAAGTAGCTTAGTATAAGATAATAAGATAATAGAAAGATAGAACGATAAAGACGTAAAAAATAATAAATAAACTAATAATAAGATTATAAAGCTAACTATAAACTAGCTAGTAACTATCTAGAACTTAAAGTATAGCGAGTAGTATATAGGTAGATAGAGAGAGAAGCTTATAGTAACTATATAAAGAATAAGTACTATATAAGTAATAACTACTATAGGAAGAGCGAAGGGAACTAACTTCTAATTCGCTAAGAAGTATAGAACTATACTAGGACGACAGCGAACTATAAGTAGTATTAGAAAAGTAAGAAGTTAGAAGAAGACTTAAAGTAATCTAGAATAGAATTAGCGAGTTAGAAGTAAAAGAACACCTGTTTATAGAGTTAAGAGTAAGAGAAGAGAGACTTAAGATACTTCTTTAAAATAGAGACGTCTAGACTTAAGAAAGAGGAGACGTATATATTATACTAAATCTAGTATCTAGTATTAGAGAGCTACTATTAGAATATAGATAGAATACTAGAGCTCTAAAGATAAGAGATTTAAAACTATATTAAGAGAAATCAATTAAGAAGGCGAAGAAGTTCTTCTATAATATAGAACTAAAGTAGAGAGAGAATAAAGATATAATATAGAGAATAGATATAGTAAAAATTATATACTATATATCTACTTTTAAGAGAATATCTAAAATAATATAGAGATGTAAGAAGACTACTAAGAGAATCGACACGATAATATAGAAAGAGTTTAAGAAGTTTATAAAGGACGCTGTCTTAGACCTAGAGAACTAAAACATAGACGCGCTCTTAAAGTAGAAGAGAGTAGAGTATTAAAGTAGCTAGTTAGTATAAGTCTTTATAGCCTACTTAGACGAGTAAGAAGATAAACTAGAGATATATAATAACTTCTAGAAGAGGAATAACCTTTTAGTAAAACTATATAAGGATATTAGAATAAAGATTAATAACGAATTATATATTCTATATAAACGAGAAGACCTAATTACGCTAGTAGTTTAAAAGGAAAATATTATTAACTAATATTCTATATATAGAGGATATACTCTTCTAAGGTTTACTAAGTAAAGACGTAGTCGTTTACTAGAAGAGAAGACGCTAAGGTATCGATAGAAGCGCTTATCTAAAAAGAAACTACTTAATAAATACTCTACTTCTACTATAAAACCTAATAGCGTACTAATAGAGAAATAAGATATTTTAGATATTATTTACTTTAAATATTAAAGGAAGAGCTACTACGCTACTAACTATACTAATATAATCTATTATAATTATAGGAAAGTAAGATATCTAGTATCTAGATACTCTAAACTAAGATAGCTAGGAAAAGTTATTAGCTAGTAGTAGTCTTCTCTCTTAGAGTAGCTAGTTAGAAGTTAGAGACACGAAAGTAGACTAAGAGATTATCCTTATTTCTAATAACTAATATAGTTCTAGAGAAAGAGAAGAATAAGCGAAAACTTAGAGTAATTCTAGATACTACTATAGAGACGAACTATATATAAAGATATACTATAGTAGAGATAGAACTACTAGTAAAAGTAGAAAGACTAACTATATTAGTAGTAGTATAAGAGTAGAGAATCACTTTCTATACTAACTACCTTTTATAGATAATAGTATAGAATATACTAGAGGAAAGTAGAAGGAATAAACTTAAGTTTATATTATATAATTTTAATATTAATTATAACGGTTCTAATCGCTACTATACCTTAGGCTAACCTCTAGCTAGAACCTAGCGGATATCGTACTTCCTAAGCCTAGCTCGGTTAGCTATAGCTTAGTATAACCTCCTATATATAAGAGCTTCTAGCTCCTAGACTTCTATCCTTTCTTCTCTTCTCTCTTTAGCTTAGAATCCTCGTATAGACAGTTCTATAGTACCTAACTTATACCTAGCGTAGTTGTATATTCGTATATAGTCTATTAGCTATATATATCGTTATATTATTCTAAGCTTACTAACACTACCTAGGAAGGCTATAGATAATCTCTCTGCCTATCTATCTAGTATAATAGAAGGACTCTATAATCCTTAATTACCTAGCTATAGTACTCTTTAAAAGGAATTAAGAAGGTCTAGTAACTAGAGAGTTCTAGATACTATGTAATAAGACGAATATCTCTTATAGTAAATATATATAAATATATATCTATTCTACTAATTACTACGATAGTATCTAAAGTACGTTCTATAAGAATAGAATAACGCTCTACTAATAATACTAATAACCTAGAGAATATAATCTAGAATAATAATAGCCTACTATAAAATAACAACTCGCTAGCGGCTTAGTTTAAGTACTAGCTAGACTCTAACTACGACGACCTCTCTAAAAGCTTAAATACATTATAAGAGTAAGTCTAAGTACTTATCTAGAACTAGTCGTAAACCTAGTAATTACTTAAATAGCTCCTTAGCTACCTTTCGCCTCTAAGTAACTCTACTGCCGCCTCTTAGACGGCTGCTCTGTTACTTTAAAATATTATACGATTAATAGAATAATAAACTTTAGAATTAACGATATTAAGCCTAAGCCTAAGTACTAGCTATAAGTACTTAGTAAAACTACTAGACTCTTAGCCTCTCTCTAACGGAATAGACTCTACGTTCCTAGGTTAGAAGATCTAGATCTAAGGGAAATTTAGAATTAATAAAGACTACTTTTAAAATAAGGAAGATAAGATGTTTTACGTCTTTAATTATATAATAGGAGACGTCTAGAAACACCTCTAACTATAAATTAATAAAGATTCTTAGATATACTTTATTTTAGTAAGAGAGATAATTAACTACCTTACTTCTATTTTTATTAATCTAAACTAAGTAAGGAATATAAGATATAACTATAATCGTCTAACGATAAAGATTATATAAACGTTCTAGGAATTCTAAACCTAATTCTTATACCTAGCTAGAGAAGTATAGATTCCTTAGAAATACCTTTACCTAGACTTATATAATTAACTTATAACTCTACTCTAAAGAGAAATAGCGCTAATACTATATATACTAGATATCTACTAGAAACTATTAGCTAGTTACTTGTCGTTAGATATAGAGCTAAGACGTATTACTATAAGAGAGAACCGCTAGAAGTTATACTAAGAAAGATCTACTACTTAACCTATACGACCTACTCGCTTCTCTACCTCTACTCTAAGTAATGTTATAGCTTCTACCTTACCTGCCTCTCGACTCCTAGGAAATATACTAGGTCTAACTTCTTATATAACACCTCTAACTACTTCTCGCGACTCTAGCGAGAAGCCTTATAAAGTAAAGTAACTAGTACTAGTAGATGCCTATACTACCTGTTATAACTACTATAGAAAAGGATACTATACTACTACCTGTTCTAAGCTAAGAAGAATTAATCTAAAGGAAATAGATAAAGAGGAAATAGTAGATAAGGAACTCTTATATAATAAGAGAAAAGAGAAACTCTAGACTAAGACTCCTGCCTAGAGTATACTCTTAGTCTAGAAAAGATTAATTTAAGTCGATTAATAGATAGAAAGTACTTTATAGTTCTATATACTCTAGTAAATAATAGAATTATAGTTATAACCTACGCCTTAATTAATACTAGAGTAAATAGCTTTACTTTTATTAATACTACCTTTATAGTTAATATAGCTAAGTTCTTTAACCTTAAACCTTAGAAGCTTATATATACTATTATAACTAAAGAGTTCGATAGTAAGTTAAGTAATTCTATTACTTATATTCTTATACTCTAACTCTCTATAGATACGTACTAATAAACTAATATTCCCTTCTATATCCTTAACCTTAGGAACTACAAGGTTATACTTAGACTTAAGTAGATAGCCTACTTTAAAATATAGCTTAACCTAGGACAAGGAACACTAATATAGCCTAACGACAAGAAACCCTCTCTACTAACCTTCTAAAAGGAGATTCGTCTGCCTAGGAGCTACCTACGCTCTTAACGCTACTAGCCGAACCACTAGCGTAATATACTAGCTAGGGAGTATATAATGAATTAAGAGGATATACGACGTTAAGATAGCTAGTAAGCGACGATACTCTATATAATCCTCTCTCGCTCTATTCGCCTATCCTCGCCTTATACTCTATTAGAAGAATAGGACTTAGGTTATAAGAGCTAGGAAACAACCGAGATTAAGACTATAACATGTAAGACTATTAGATAGAACACTTATAAATAGAACGTACGCGATAAGATACACCGGATGTAGTAAGAGCTACGCCTACTAGACGCTACGCTACTATAGCTTCTAAGAAGCTCTTATATAAATAAAGAGCTCCTCTCGCTTAATATTACTTACATTTTAGTTAATACTTTTTATATACACTTATACTACTAGAATAACGAGTTCTTTTCTACTAGTCTATATAAATTAGACTAGGTGATTTAAGAGAAAGAGAAAGAGGCTCTTAAAGATAATAATAAAGTAACTATCTAGAAAATTAAAGACAAGCTTCCTTCTTAGTATAGCTTATATAAAGACGTGTTCTCTAAGACTACTTTAGATAAGCTTCTACCTCACCGCTTATATAACTACTATATATAGCTAGAAGCTACTAACACTCTTAATTATAGTCTACTATACTATTATTCTATAGATAAGCTTAAAGCTATTAAGTAGTATCTAGTTAAGAACCTTAAAAAGAGATTTATTAAGTCTAGCTAGATACTCTTCGCCTTGTCTACGCTCTTTATATATAAGCTAAATAGTAGCCTCTATTTCTATATTAACTTCTATAAGCTTAACGCTCTTATCTATAAGAACCGCTATTCTCTACCTCTAATTAATAAGACTCTCGCTCGCTTAGCTAATACTAGATTCTTTATAAAACTAGACATCTACTAGGCTTTCTACTATATTCGTATAAACCTAGAATCTAAAGACCTTATAACGTTCTATATAAGGTATAGTTCTTATAAATGTAAAGTTCTTCCCTTTAGTCTTATAAATAGCTCTATAATATACTAACGCTATATAAACAACGTACTCTTTAACTACCTTAACAACTTCTATATAGCCTACTTAGATAACATTCTTATTTACTTAGACAACCTCTTAGAATATAAGGAACATATAAGGAAGGTTCTCTAACAGCTCTACGATACTAGTCTATAGATAGATATTAAGAAGTATAAATTCAGCGTTACTTAAACTAAGTACCTTAGTTTTATAGTTAGTATCGATAGTATTAAAGTAGACCTAGATAAAGTCTCTATAATATATAAGTAGAAGAAGCCTTATATAGTTAAAGGAGTCTAGTCTTTCCTTAGCTTTTATAACTTCTACTAGCACTTTATCTACAACTATAGGATTATTACTAAACTACTTATATAATTAATAAAAACTTTAACTCTCTTTATTTTTAATAAGCCTTACTAGTAAGCTTTAAAGGAACTAAAGTAGCGCCTTGTCTCCTCTTCGCTCCTTCGATATTACGATCTCGTCTTAGAATATAAGCTAGAAACAGACGCTTTAGATAAAGTTATTACTAGTATACTCTCTTAATTACACTCTAATAGCGAATAGTACCCTGTTAGTTACTTTTTAAAGACTATAGCCTCCTTAGAATACAACTACAAGATCTATAACAAGAAGATACTAGCTATTATACGCTCTTTTAGCTACTAGCGCTCTAAACTCTAAAGCGTACTCTCTCGGTTTAAGGTATATACTAATTATAAAGTACTTAAGTACTTTATAATAACTAAGTAGCTTACTAGCCGTTAGGCTAGGTAGGCTGAACTACTCTCGTAATACTCATTTATAATTATATATTAAACAGGTAAGAATAATATACTAGCGGATGCTCTTATACGAAGAGAACAAGACGTCGGCTCGTAGAACAAGCTTAAAGCATTTATTCGGATAAAGGTACTGCTTTAGCTAGAACAATTAGACCTAGTAATCCTAGAAAACAATAGCCTAGACCTCGCTCTTCTAGATGAGGTAATACGCAAGCTAAGCTAATTAATAGAGTACATTTTAACAGCTAATCGTATAGTAGACTTACTAGCTACCCTCCGGAAGTAAGCATCGGACTAGCTAGGAGAGTTCTAGTTAGATAATAGACTACTTCTCTACTAAGAACGATTAGTAGTTCCTATATAAGATACCTTAATAGCGGACCTAATTAAAGAAGCTTATAATTAAGTCTCCTCTATATACTCTAGTAAAGTAAAAACAGCTCGAATCCTTAGCTAGAAGTACTACTAGAAGAGACTTTCTCTAGATGTAGCGTAGTATACCTATAACTACTACGCTTATAAGCGAGCCTATATTCCTCGAGACTATACGCTAGGATTCCTCTACTCTCTACTAGTTCTAGACCGCCTCTAGTAACACGTTACTATAGACTTTAAGTTATTTCTAAAAGATAAGTTAGAGTATAATATAGCCTATATAGTAATCGACTATTTAAGTAAGTAAAGCGTCTCTATTCTATACTATAAGATAATAAATGTAAAGGAAATAGTCTAGCTATATATAATATACATCTATAGATACTATAGAGCGCTATAGATAATCGTATTAGATAGAGGACTATAATTTATATCTAACTTCTAGAATAAGTTCTACTATATACTAGGTATTTAGATTAAGCTGTCTATAGCCTTCTACCTATAAACAGATAGATAGATAGAAATTATAAACTAGTACTTAGACTAGTACTTACGCCTCTTTATTAACTACTACTAGAACAACTAGTCTAAACTCCTGTCTATTATAGACTACGCCTAGCTAACGCTACTCTACGAGAGTATTAGAATGTCGCTATTTAAGCTTCTAAATATATATCTACCTTGTACCTTCTTTAACTAGAACACGCTAGATATAGCTATAGTAAAGGAAAAGCTAAACTAAGAAGAGGCCTAGTAGGTAGTTAAAAGGATCTAGAAGAGATAGGAAACAGCTTATACGATTATAAGACAAGCGTAGAATAAGAAGCGAAGGGATATTAACCTCTATCGACAGAAAGTAGACTTTAAAGTAGAAGATAAGGTCTAGGTATCTATAAAGAATTAGAAGACAGAGCGCTCTAGCTATAAATTAGACTATTAAGTAGTAGGCTTATATAAAGTAATTTAAAAGGTTAGATACTTCTATAAGGTTAAGCTACTAGCTTCTATAAAAATACACCTTGTGTTTTTAATAGACCGCCTATAGAAAGTATTAGACGATCCTCTACTAGAATAAGTAAATAAGCTACCTCTATCTATATAGATTACCGACGATAAAGAGTAGAAAGTAGAAGAAGTAGTTATAGTAAAAAAGAAAAGAAACATACTATATTATAAGGCTAAATAGATAGAATATAACGAAGATCTAGAGTAGTATTCTACTTCTAACTTTAAGTATTCTCTATATAAGCTAAGAAGCTTCTATATAGTATACCCTATATAACTAGGCCTCTCGCGTCGCTTAGATGATTAGATTAAGGCTTATAAGAATAGAGAGGATTTATACGAAGAGTTAGACGATAGTATAGACGCTTCTACAAGCTTAAGAATAAGCTTCTTTTTAAAAGAGAGGGTAATATAACAGTTCTAACCGCTACTACACCTTAGGCTAACCTCTAGCTAGAACCTAGCAGATACCGTGCTTTCTAAGCCTGGCTTAGTTAGCTATAGCTTAGTATAACCTTCTATATATAAGAGCTTCTAGCTTCTAGGCTTCTGTCCTTTCTTCTCTTCTCTCTTTAGCTTAGAATCCTTGTATAGACAGTTCTATAGTATCTAACTTACACCTAGCGTAGTTGTGTATTCGTATATAGTCTATTAGCTATACGTGTCGTTATATTAATAGAATTAATATTATTATTAGATTACTAGAACTATAAATACTATAGATAGTAATTAATTTTTAGAATCTTATATAGTAGTATCTATTTAAAAAAATAGAGGTTAAGCTATAGATAGTAAAGAAGTTTATATAAGTAATAAAAACTAAACTATATATATTCGCTATTACGATTCTTCTAGCTAAGAGTAAGAAAGATAGCTACTAGATTAATACTATAGTAATATAAGAGAAGAAAGAGTAGATACTTCTAACTAAGTACTAGAATCTTATAAATACTTTTTTAGAATAGAAGATAGTAGAGCTTCTATTATACTATAAAATAGAATATAAGATTAATCTTAAACCTAGTAGCGAGCTACTATAGAGACTAGTATACGCTTTATCTAAGAAGAAGTTAGAAGTACTTTAGAAGTATCTAGTAGAGTCTAAGAGAAAAGACTAGATTTAAAGGTCTACTAGTCTAGTAGAGATACTAATTATATTTATACTAAAGAAGAGAGGTAAGCTATATTTATATATTAACTACTAGAGTTTAAATAGGATTATAGTTAAAGATAGAACCTCGCTTCTATTAATTACTAAGACGCTAGACCGTCTTTATAGAGCTAAGAGGTTTATATAGCTAGACTTAAAGAATATATACTATCGACTTTAGATTAGAAAGAGCGACGAGTAGAAGATAGCGTTCTATATATACTATAGATATTTTAAGTATATATTAACTAGACCTTAGTAGATCTAGTAGATATAATATATATAGTATATCTCGATAATATTCTAATATTCTTAGAGAACCTAGATAAGTATAATATAGTAGTATAATAGATTCTCGAATACTTAATATAGTATAGGCTTATAGTAAATTTATAGAAATGTAGATTTAATACTAATATAGTTATATTTCTAGGATTTATAATTAGCTTAGAAGAGATATAGATAAAGCTAAGCTAGATAACTACTATTTTAGAATAGCTGTCGCTAATAAGTATTTAAGAAGTTTAAGTAGCCTTAGAGTTCTTTAACTTTTATTAACGTTTTATCTATAGCTATATAGTAGTAACTAAATCTATTACTAACCTATTAAAAGGGAAGTAACTATTTTAATAGATAGACTAAGTAGAAGAAGTATTCTAGAATCTAAAAATAGCTTTTACTACTACGCTAGTACTATACTATTTCGATATAGAAAGAGTAATTAAAGTTAAGATAGATATATTAGACTTTATAGTAGAATATATTCTCTTATAACTATTTAGTAAAGGTATAGATATAAGATAGTATTCTATTACTTTTTACTTAAGAAAGTTTATAGTAGCTAAAGTTAACTATAATATCTATAATTAGAAGCTTCTAGCGATTATACTAGCTTTCTAGTAGTATAGATGTTATCTTATATATATATAGTATATAGTTATTATTAAGATAGATTATAATAACCTAAAATACTCTATAATAAAAAGAAAATTAAATAGAAGATAAGCTTAATAGACTAAAGAATTAGTAGTATTTAATTTCGTGTTAGAGTATAGAGAAGATAAGACTAACCTAGTAGATAGACTATCTAGAAGGCTAGATTATAAGTATAATAGAAGTAAGAGAGATAATAAGTCTCTATTATTATATAAGCTATTAAGAATAACTAAGTAGAGTACTAAGAAGCTATAAATAGTAGCTCTTAGAATTATAGAAGACTCTAAAGTACTATAATTTAAGGCTTAGAAGAGAGAGAGTAGATATCTCTTAACTAGTAAGACGCTAGAGCTAATAATCTATAGAGTTAGCTAGAACTATAACGAAGTAATAGAAGACCTATTACTTAAGCCTATCGCTAATATAGCTAGTTATAAATAGTATATATTATAGATATTAGACCTATAATAGAGTAACCTTAAAATAGTATTTAATAATATAGATTTAATACTTATTAAGCTTCTTATAGCGTTATAAAGAAGCGACCTCTTTATATAGTATAAGAAGTATAAAAAGTAGAGACTAAGAAGAAAAGCTAGAGTTATTAGATAGAATATTAATATAAGAGGTTTACTATATTATATAAGAGTAATTTATATACTATATAATATAATAATTAAAAGAGAATTACTAGAGGCAAATTATAATAACTTGTTTATAGAGTATTTTAGCGTTAGTAAGAGAGTAGAAACTATATAGTATAAGTACTTCTAGTAAGAACTAAGAAAGAATATTAAAGACTATATTAAGATATATCTAGTATACTAGAGAATAACTATTAAGCGACATCTACTATATAGCTTATTAAGTTTATTCTCTATCTCTTTAAGATCTTAAGAAGAGATAATAATAGATTTTATTATAGAACTACTACTATTAAAATTTTAAGATAAAGTATATAACTCTATTCTAGTAGTAGTAGATAGATATATAAAGATAGTCTACTATATCTATATAACTAAGGAGGTTATAGTAGAAGAGCTTATAGAGCTATTTATACTCTTTATATTTAAGAATTTTAGAATATCTAAGAGTATTATATTAGATAGAGAATTAGTATTTATAAGTAAATTCTAGAGTATATTTTATTTTATACTTAAGATATAGAGACGACTAAGTACTATATTCTATCTATAGATAGA
>LKTO01001061.1:0-11062 GCA_001399465.1 Hymenoscyphus scutula | reverse complement strand
AGATATAGTCACGCTATAGTAGGTAGAGAAGAAGGTATTAAAGTATTTATTTAAGTGTAAAGCTTCCTTTCTAAGAAGAGTAAGCAGGAGTCCTTAAGTACTCGAGCGTCTAAACCTCTAGTTAGTATAACGAGTATAAACTATATATATATATAACTTTTAAGAAAACGTAATACTAGATTACTAAGTAAATAATAGAAAGGGAAAGAGAGGTTATTATATAGTAGTTTATATATAAAATATAGTTATAATTACTACGCTAGAGTATTTAATAGTTCTAGGCTTATTTTACCTTTATATAGTAGAATATATAAGATTCGCGAGTTAAAGTAAAATTAATTTAGAGAATTAATATACTCTCTAGCGCGATAGTATAATAGTCTTCTAATAGAATTTAATAAATTTTATATTCTTAAAAGGCTCTAAATTAGAGCTATCGTTTAAGTCTATATAAATAGTATTCTAATTAAATTCTAAAGTATAGTAATTTAATTTTATATAAATTAATTTAATATATATTTCTCTAAGATTTTTCTCTAAGATTATAAAGTTAAGTAAATTTTTCTCTAAAAAGTTTATTTTAAATTAATAGCTTTAAAGAGTAAATTAAGAGTATTAGAATATACTAGTTTAAACTATTATAGCTATTAAATTAAAAGTATAGTTAATATATTTAGTTATAGTATTATTAAATTTTAATATTTCGTATAGTCTACTTTTATTATCTATATCTAGATAGTATTTCTTAAGCTTAATTTAAGAGCTATTAATCTAATTCTTTTTTTAAAATACTCTATTAAGCTTAGGCTATAATCTTAGCTATTAAGTTATATAAATTTAGAGCTAGTTACTATATAATATAGTTATAAGTAAAAAGAAAGTAGAGTAGAAACGCGAGGTAAAAAGCTTAAATTTTATATACTTAGTAATAAAAAATTATTATACTAGGTCTACTTTCTTATTTTTAACCTACTTTCTTATTATACCTCTTATAGCTTATCTATCTAAAACTCCTTCTACTATCTAAATACTTTATATCTAATATAGTTTATTAGTACCTCGCTAATATTAGTACCTCGCTACTTTTCCTCTTATAATTTACTCTCTAACTTTAATATACGATTTCTTAATAACTATAATGTCTATTTAAACCTAAGAAGTACGAATTACTCTAGCTATTAAGGCTATTCGAACTACTCTAAGACTTAAATATACGACTACTACGAAAATCTATAATATACTACGCTCTATACTTCGCGATAGAATAAACGAACGAACTTCTCTTAGCGAACGCTAACCTTCTACTTAGAAATTAACTAAATTAGAAGAGTTAGTACTTCTTTAATATATACTTGACCTAGATTCTAGAGGGTTTACGCCTTAGTTAGCAAGCGTAGAAGATATAGTAAATTATATCCTCGAATTATAGAGAGAGAAATATATTAAGAAGCTCTAGATATATTAATTCGTATAATAATAACAAGCCTTAAAGACACGTTTCAATCACGTTTATAACTTCTAAAGAGCTTTATATAAAGATCCTAAGCTAATTAGCGCGTGGTTTTAACTAGTAGAGAATATAAGAGTAAAATATAATGTTTTAGATAGTGATTTCTATAACTTCGACAAGATAGGCTTTATATTAGATGTTATTTACTCTATAATAGTAGTTATACATGTCGATCGACGTAGTAGAGGTAAGGTAGTTCAGCTAGGTAATCGAGAATAGACTATAGCAATTACTTATATTAATAGCGAAGGTTAGAGTATACCTTTATTTTTAGTAGTTTAGAAGAAGAATCATCTTATAAATTAGTATACTAAGGGCAGCCTCTTATACGACTAGGTTATTAAACTAATAAGTAACGGCTAGACAAATAATAAGATAGATCTAGAATAGCTTAAGTACTTTAATAAGTATACTTCTACTTAAGTAAGAGGTCTCTATCGAATACTTATCCTTAATAGACATAAGAGTTACGAATTAGCCGAATTCTAAGAGTACTATAAGATATATAATATTATAACTCTTAGACTACCTTCTTAATCTTCTTATTTAACCTAGCTACTTAATATAGAATGTTTTAGTATATTAAAACAAGCGTACGATTATTAAATTAAGGCTTTTATTAAGGCTTATATTAACTATATTACTAAGGTTAAATTCTTTCTAGCCTTTAAAGCTATATATTTAGAGTTAGTAATAATCTAAAACGCTAAAGCTAGATTTCGTAGAGCTAGCCTAGTACCTTTCGATCCCTAGGCTGTAATTTTAAAGCTTAATATAAGGTTATAGACTCTAACTCTCTCTTAACTCTCTACTACTAATTCTAATACTTAGATCTCCTAAACCTCTTCTAACCTGACCGAAGCTCTTTTATAATTAACTCTTGTTTAGAATTGAATTATCTATTATTAGAGAAGCTTACTAACTCTACTCTTTAAGATAGTTACTATATTAGCGAAGAGTATAGACCGAATAGCTTATAAGATAACTCTTCTATCTACTAAGGTATACACTCTTCGAATAGTAAATAAAGCTCTAAGTAAACGCTATAGAGCTAAAAAGACTTATATCCGTTAAGAGGATATACTTACTATATAGGATGTATAGGATATTATAGTATAGAAGGATGTAGATAAGTAGGTATAACGCGATTTACATATAGAGAGAGGTAGTTAGAAGGAGAGGAAATCGTCTAGATAGTACTATAGTACTTATAGAAAGGCTAGTTATAATATATAAACCTGTTAAGAAGATATAGTTATGTCTAGTATATTAGAATCTAATTAGTTTTAATAAAATTTATAGGTTATAGTTAATTTATTATATAGTAAAGTAAATTATAAGAGGAAAAGTAGTAAGGTACTAATATTAGCGAGATACTAATAAACTATATTATCTAATTATTCTATACTCTTTATAAACATCTTAGATAGCTACTTATTATAATTTAATTAATTCTCTATAACCTTTAGTACTTAATACTCTCTTAACTTAATAAAAATACTAATAGTATACTATAATATACGCTTTAAGCTCTTAGTAAGCTAACTATATACTAGTAATATAGTCTTTTAGTAAGAATTCTACTTAGTAAGTATTAATAGTATATAAATAAATTATTATAACTCTACTATATTACTATACTATTAGTATATATATACTACTAATACTACTATAAAGTAGTATCGACTATAATTATACTCTTAACACGCTTAGCTATTAAAGACTATCGTTGCTAAATGACTTAGCTATTTATAACTTTATAAATATATCGAAAGTTAAACTATAACGATATATATAGCTAATAGACCGCGTAAGAGTATAACTATATCAGGTATTACAAGTAGTAAGATTAACACTATAGAACTGTCTATTCGAGGATTCTAAGCTAAGGAAAGAAGAGAAGAGAGTAGAGCTTAGAAGCTAGAGGCTCTTAAATATAGAAGGTGTACTAAGGACTATACCTTAGCCGAGTCTCAGCTAGGGGCTAGTTAGACGTATAGTAGCCGCCGGGTTCTAGCCAGGGCTAGTCTATAGCGTAGTAGCGGTTAGAACTGTTATATTACCCCTCTCTTCGAAAAAAGCTTACTCTTAAGCTTATAGACATCTCTGTATTATTATATAATTCCTCGTACGAATCTAACCCGTTCTTATAAGCCTTGATCTAATTCTCTAAACGACGCGAGAGACCTAGTTATATAGAGTACGCTAAATAGAAGCTTCTTAGCTTATATAGATAATACTTAAAATTAGAGGCAGGATACTAGTCTAGGTCCTTATCGTGTTCTACTCAGTTAGCCTTATAGTATAGTATATTTCTTGTCTTTTTTACTATAATCACTTCTTCTACTTTCTACTCCTCGTCGTCTATAATTAGTATAGGTAGCGGTAGCTCATTTGTCTATTCTAGTAGCGAGTCGTCTATAGCTCTTCGTAGGCGGTCTGTTAAGAACATAGAGTATACCTTTATAGAGGATAGTAACTTAACTTTATAGAAGTGTCCTATCTTCTAAAGTACTTCGTACGAACCTACTATTTAGTAGTCTAGCTTATAGCTAGAACGCTCTATCTTCTAGTTCCTTATAGATACCTAGACCTTGTCTTCTACTTTGAAATCTACTTTACGTCGGTAGAGGTTAATATCCTTTCGCTTCTTGTCTTACACTTCCTTTATAATTATACGAGCTATTTTCTATACTTCTTAAGGCTTTTTAACTACTACTTATACCTCTTCTTAGCTTAGCTTTTCCCTTAGCGTAGTAGTAGTTAGGTTGTCCTAGTTAAAAGAGGTATAAGAAGAGTAGCCGTTTAGGAGTTTAAATAGAAACATTCTAATACTCTTATAAGGTAGCGTTAGCTAGGCGTAGTCTAAGTACTAATTTATAATCTCCGTCTATCTATCGGTCTAAGAGTAGAATACTATAGACAGCTTAATCTAAACTCCTAGTATCTAGTAGAACTTAGTCTAGAAGTTAGAGATAAATTAAGGTTCTCGATTAGATATAATTAACTATAGTACCCTCTACTATCTATATATATATATAATATAGAGCTAGGCTATATCCTTAGTATTTATTATCTTATAGTAAGAGATAGAGACGCTTTACTTACTTAGACAGTCGATTACTATATAGGCTATATTATAGCTAAACTTATCCCTTAGAAATAACTTAAAATCTATAGTAACGTATTACTATAGATAGTCTAGGATAGATAGTAGATATAGGAATCCTAGTATATAGTCTCGAGGAATATAGACTTACTTATAAGTGTAGTAGTTATAGATATACTAGACTATATCCTAGAAAAGCTCTTTCTAATAGTACTTCTAGCGAAGGATTTATACTATCTTTACTTTTCTAGAGTATATAGACGAAACCTAGTTATAAGCTTCTCTAATTAGATCTACTATTAAGGTGTCTTATATAGAGACTACTAAGCGTCTCTAGTAGAGTAGAAGTCTATTATCTAGCTAGAAGTCTTCTTTCTATATCTCTACTTACCTCTAGAGTATACTAAGTAACTCTACTATATAATTAGCGGTCAGGATTTAGTCTATTAGTTAGCTTAGCTCTTATATAATCCTATCTATAGAGGCTAGCTCTAGATTATAGTTTACTAGAATCGCTAGGTCTAGTTATTCTAGCTAAAGTAAAGCCTTTATATAAATAGCTACTTTAAGCTTATTCTACGAACTAACGTCTTATTCTCTTTATAATAGAGTGTTAGCTTAAGTATTATTCTTACCTATCTAGTATATAATTATAAAAGAGTACTATAAGAGTAACTTAGCCTACCTAGTCTAATAACTAGTAAGCTGTTTAGTTGTTATAAAGTACTCTAAGGCTTTGTGATTAGTATATACTTTAAACCGAGAGAGCGTACTTTAGAGTTCAGGGCGCTAGTAGCTAAGAGAGCGTATAATAGCTAATATCTCCTTGTTATAGATTTCGTAGTTATACTCTATAGAGGCCATCGTCTTAGAAAAGTAACCTACAGGGTGCTATTCGCTATCTAGGTGTAGTTAGAACAGAATGCTAGCTACTACTTTGTCTAAAGCGTCTGTTTTCAATTTATACTCTAAGGCAGAGTCGTAATATTATAGGAGAGAAGACGAGACTAGGCGTTACTTAAGCTCTTTAAAAGAGCGGCGGCAAGGCTTATCGAATATAAAGAGAGTTAAGGCTTTTATTAGGTGTATAAGTAGCTTAATAACGATTCTATAGTCTCGAATAAAGTGTTAATAGAAGTTATAGAAGCTAAGAAAGGACTAAACACCTTTAATAGTACTAGGCTCTTTCTACTTATATATTATAGAGACTTTATCTAGGTCTACTTTAATACTATTAGTACTAACTATCAAGCTAAGGTACTTTATATAAGTAATACTAAATTCGTACTTCTTAATATCTACTTATAGGCTAGTATTATAGAGCTATTAGAGAACCTTTCTTATATATTCCTTATATTCTAAGAGGTTATCTAAGTAAATAAGAATGTTATCTAAGTAGACTATATAGAAGTTATTAAGGTAGTTAAAGAGTATATCGTTTATATAGTATTAGTATATTATAGAGCTACTTATAAGACTAAAGAGAAGAACTTTATATTTATAAGAACTATATCTAGTATAGAACGTTATAAGGTCTTTAGATTCTAGGTTTATATAAATATAGTAGAAAGCCTAGCGAATGTCTAGCTTTATAAAGAATCTAGTATTAGCTAAGTAAGCGAGAGTCTTATTAATTAGAGGTAGAGAATAGTAGTTCTTATAGATAAGAGCGTTAAGCTTATAGAAGTTAATATAGAAACGAAGGCTACTATTTAGCTTATATATAAAGAGTATAGGTAAGGTAAAGAGTATCTAGTATTACGAATCACGTGTATATATAACTAGTAAAGACTAGGCGGCGCTCTAATAGATTAAGTACTATTATATACTCTTATAGTATTAGACAGGTCGCTTAGGTTAGCTAAGCGATCTAAGGATTTTATATAGCTATAATTATATAATAGATCTCTAAGGATTCTCTAGAGATCTAAAGAGGTCCTAGGATCTAGAATAGATCTATAAGTAGGAAGGTTCTATATAAGACTAGCACGTATACTATTAGATAGAAGCTTTATACTCAACTTAATATTATATAGTTATTACTACCTTAACAGCTTTATAGTTAAGTAACAAGTTTACCTCTAAGTAAACACCTAGTCTATAATTAAACCTCTTTATAAGAACAAACCCTAGCGATACTCAGTTACCTTAGTTAGTTTGAGAATTGTTACACTTTAAGTACCTAAGCTTAGAAGTTTAAATTATAATATCTCTAAAGGCTACTCTTATCTCTAGCTCTAGTACTAGCACCGTTAATACACTAATCTAGGGCACGCCTACTACGTCCTAGGAAACAACGACTCTAGAAGACGAAGACAACAACAAGAGTATACTAGACGTACTAGAGCTATATAGAGTCGAAGCTCTAGAAACTATATAAGTTAAGCTGCCTAACACCTACTATAGTAAACGATAAGAGTTAGAGTTATTTCTTATATAAATAGAAATCTACTTTAACTTTAATAAAGATAAGTTTAATAGCGACAGTATAGCGTCGTCTATCTTCGCTGTCTTCTACCTTCGAGAGACTACTCTTAAGTAGACACAACTATACCTAGAGGACTTTTTCGTATATAAAGCCTTAGTAGAAAGTATAGCTAATATATAATTAATATTTAGATCTTAGAACAGATTTAAAATCGCTATATAACAAATGTTTAGTAATATCGATACTATTAAAATAGTAATATAGAAGTTACTTAACCTATACTAAACTAGATTAGTAATTAATTATATAAATAAATTCTAACGTTATAAAAATAGAATAGAGTAGGATTCTCTTACTCTTATAGAACTCTTCTATAGAGAACTTAATATTAAGCTATATAAAGAGATAGTACGATAAAATCTTAATTATAAAGACATCGTTACTATAATTAAAGAAGTAATCTACTTAGATAACTGTCTATAGAAATTTAAGAAAACTAATTACTACCTAGAATTTAAGAAGTATAATAAATAGAACTAACTAGACTACTAGAATAACTAACAAGTAAACGCTATCTAGAAGAAGACTTCTAGAAAGTAGAAGCTCTCCTAGAAAGAATAAAACTAACGTCGTAAGTAGTATCTATACTTTTTATATAGCCTGCCTAGCTATAGAGTAAGTAACTATCGTAAGAAGGCTAATTCTTTAGGAAAGTATTAAGTATTTACTATAACTAGAAAGGAAATAGTATTACTTAAGAGATTTAACCTATCTAACGAAGAGCTAGAAGCTCGTAGGTATAGAACGTAAGTAGAGAATAAGGAGAACTCTATCCTTAAATAATACTATAAGAGACATTCTAAATTAGAGTATAACCTATCTCTATAATATAAAGTAGAGATAGTAGAGTTATCGTTAGACTCGTCGTTAGAGTTATTAGACATGTCTAGTTAAGGAAATAACTAGAATAATAACTCTTAAGTAGAAGAAATATAGATATTTATAGAATGTTTTAAATGTAGTAACTAATAGGTAGACCTTAATAGAAATAAGTTAGACTTTTAGGCCTCTTATATAACTAGAGAACAGGTTCTAGAAGTACTAGAACGATTTTAAGTTTAGAATAACCTTCTAATAAGTATTATCTTTAGAAATCTTAAAAGTAACCTAGATACTATAGAAGGGAAACTAAACGTATAAGCTATCGAGGACATCTTTAAGTCTACCCTTAAGTTATAGAGAGAAAGAGATTAACCCTTTATCTAACTATAAGTAGAAGAATACTAGGTTCTAGAAGTTATATTAGAAGATATAATTATATAGTAGTATTACTACCTAAAACCTATCTTAGACTAGAAATCGAAGAAATAGTTTACTAGTAATAAACCTAACTATAGCTAAGCTATAGAATAGTAAATAGTCTATATAGTATCTAAAAGTAACTCTTAGTAAGTAAAACTCTACTCTTAGAGGAACGACCTCTAAGTAGTAGAAATTAGCTAAAGAGAATATAGTTTTATAGTCTATATAAATAGATAGAAAATCTACGCTATATTAGAAGACTACTATTTAATAATAACTATAGAAATTAGAGGATAGAAACTCTAGGTTATAATTAACTTAGAAGCGACAGGTAACTTTCTTTCTCTATTAGTACTTAAGAGACTAAACGTCTCTATTAAGAAGATAGAACTATACTACTTAGATATAGTCGATAGAACGAATATAGTATATTAAAACAGAGTTATTAATTAGTAAACTATTCTAATATAAATTACTATTAAAGGATACTACTTAGATATATAATTCGACATTATAGCGATTAGTAGCTAGAATATAATACTTAGTATACTATAGATTAGTAAATATAATCTAGATATTAACTAGAAAGTCTAAATAATAACTTTTAGCTAATATAACTATAAAGGATTATAGCTATAACTATATAGCTAGAACAAGGTTAGCGCTATCTCTTCTAAGGCGCTAGGATACCTTACTAAGAGTTCTCTATAGGTTAGTAAGAAAGCTAATAACGTAATACCTATATAGTATAGAGAATTTACAGAATTGTTTAAAAACCTAGAGAACTTATAAGCTCTACTAGAACATTATCTATAGGATTATAAGATTAAATTAAAAGAGAGTTATAACCTTAAGAAATAGAAAATATAGCCTTATAGTTAGATTAAGCTATAACGCTTTAAGAGCTATATTGTTAAAGGTTTAAAGAAAGGTTATATTTAAAGATCTAAATCGCCTGTTCTATTAAATATACTAGTCATTAGTAAGAAGAACGACTTAATAGGTCGAGTTTACGTTAACTACTAAGGTGTAAATAATATAATAATTAAGAACACTTACCTACTACTAGAAGAATAATATCTACTAGATAGAATTAGCTCTACTAAGCTATTTATAAAACTTAACTAATAGAACGCTTATATCTTAATTAGAATTAAGGTAGGTAATAAGTAGAAAACTACTTTTAGATTACTCTTAGAACTCTATAAGTATATAGTAATACTATTTAGGTTAGCTACCGCGCTAGTAATCTACTAGAGGTAGAATAATAACATTCTAGAAGGTCTTCTAGAGGTAATAGTTATTTATTATCTAGATAACATTCTAATCTACTTAGATAAAGTAGAGAAATATAAGAGTTATATATATAAGGTTATAAAAAGACTTACTATAGTAAACTCTTAACTTAAGTTATTAAAATATAAGTTTAGAGTAACTTATATAAAGTTTCTAGACTAGATAATATCTCTAGAATAAATAGAAATTAACCTAGATAAGATAAGAGATATTTTTAACTAGAAATTACTAAAAAATATTAAAGATATTTAATATTTCTAGAGATTCGCTAACTTCTATTATTAGTTTATAGTAGACTACGCTAGAATATTAAAACTAATAATAAACCTTATATATAAAGAAGTATCTTTTATATAGAATAAGATTATAGAGATAGCCTTTTAGATAATAAAGAAACGCTTTACTAAGGAACTAATCCTATATAGCTACGATCTAGAGAAACCGAGTACTATAGAAATAGACTTATTAGATATAGTAATAGATACTATACACCTATAACTAGACGAAAACAGAAAATTAATATCTGTAGCCTATTACTCTAGAACGCTAGACCTAGTATAATAGAACTATACTATATTTAAGAAGGAACTACTCGCTATAGTCTTTATATTAGAACATTAGAAAATCTACCTCTAAGGAATAAAGTATTAGGTAATAGTTCTTACTAATCACGCTAATCTTTAAACCTTTACTACTACTAAGAAACTTATAAGTAAGCGCCTTACTAGATAGTTAGAAACTCTATTATACTATAATATTATTATCTAATATATTATAGAAATAATAAACCTAAGAGTAGACGCTCTTAGTTGTAAACTAGGCTACGAAGAGGCTAGAGAATATATAAGGCTAGTAATATTAAAAGAACTATCTAATAGAGACTTAGCTTTAATAGTTTATTAAATTATAGCTATATAGATAGTAGATCTATAGCTAGACGTAATCTAGGATATATATAAAGGAAAGAACTAGTACTATAATAGAAAATTATAGATTCTAAAAGAATATATAAAGTAGTTTATTAGTAAGTACTATTTAGTATCTACTTATAGATATTAAGAAATAAGAAGAACTACTTAGTAGATTAAATAATATTACTTTATAGACTATCTACTAGTAACTATTAAGGATGTAATAAAGAAGTATAATACCTATATCTAGAATAAAGCTTTACGCTAGCTACTATATAGATAGATAAGTACTACTTCTATTCTATAGATACCTTAGAAATTAGTCTCTTAGAATTTTATTATTAAACTACTAAAATCTAGAGACTTAATAATAGAAGTTAAATATAACTTAATTCTAGTTATTATAGAAAGACTTACTAAATATATAATACTAATACTATATATAGAGTCTAGTATAGTAGAATATCTAGTATTCGCGTACTTAAGAGATATAATCTTAAGATATA